>CAUYQU010063662.1:0-48062 GCA_963574635.1 Cheracebus regulus | reverse complement strand
AGGTGCAGAGAAGAGCAGGAAGTCCTTCTTGCTAGTGTATAGACAAGATGCTCGTGAAGCCTTAAACCCTTACCTGGCCCATGGCCTCCTTCAAGGAATGTGACTAGAGGCAGTTTTTCTACACCAAGTTGTTACAGCATGCACCATGTGTCAATAGGGAAATTCTGTCCCCCTGACTGCAACCAATGGGCCACCAAGCTCTGTGAGGGCAGGACAGCGCCTCTTACCTATTGGTGAAGCTCCAGTACCTGGCACATATTAGGTGCACAATAAATATCTGTTGAATAAATAAATGAATCAGAAATTGGTGCCCATGGCTAAGGCAACCAAGTCTGGGTTATAAAAATGTGATGCCAACAGTGTCGGTTGTGCCCCAACACAAAGCTTTACCTAAGAGATGCTTTGCATTGGGTGGCAACAAATTGGCCTCATCAGATCTTTGGAAAGTACGGAGGCTGTGAAAGCACACTCCATGAAGCCTGTCATGCACCCCAGTCTGGAAACCCAGAGGGACAGTGCAGCCCAGGAGCTGATGCCCTGGGCCACTAGGTTCTGGAATCTTCACTAAACCCCCAGCACCAAAGGTGAGCTGACCTGTCTCAGCCTACCATCCCCAATCTTATCCCAATCTGTCAGAGAAAGTTTTTTGATTCCAGATTGCTTTGATTTGAATATCTGGGTCCCTCCAGAATTCATATGTTGAAATCCTGACCCCACGAGGTGATGGTGTTGGGAGGTGGAGCTTTGGGAGGTAACCAAGTCATAAAAGTAGAACCCTTATGCTTGGGATTAGTGCCCTAGAAGAGAGACTCTAGACAGCTCCCTTGTACCTTCTGCCAAGTGAGGACACAGTGAGAAGATGAAAATATGAAACAGAAATTGGTGCCCAAGCCTAAAGCAGACGAGTCTGGGTTGTAAAAATGTAATGCCAATAGTCTCTGTTGTGGCCCAACACAAAGCTTTACCTAACTCTTCTATCAATCAGAATGCAGGCTCTCACCAGACTCCCAATCTGCCTGCACCTCAGCCTTGAACTTCTCAGACTCCAGAACTGACCAATCAATTTCTGTTGTTGATGACACCCAGTCTAAGATCTTTTTTATTATAGCAGCCCGAGCAGGAAGAGACACACAAGAACCAAGTTTTCCCGTAGAAGAGAGTGGGGAAGGCAGTGGTCTTCCCAGCCCACCTGCTTCTTTCTTTTTCCAGTTGGTCAAGAGGATCCTGCAGAAGCCTGTTCTGCCCCAGAAGCCTTGTGTGTGCACTGGAGTGGGGGTGACTGCCCCTTCTTTGACTCACAGGGAAACAGGAATGTGTCAGAGAAGCAAGTGACATCTTTAAGAATGAAAGAAGGGCGTTATGGTTCAAAACATCACTCCATCCTCACCTGTGTGGAAAATATCCTCATGGTCACTCACACAGCAAAGCGGATGTCCCATGTTTATGTTCATGTAGGACCATGGGGTCTCTCAATCTTGAGATGTGGAAGCCACAGGAGGAAACCTGGCTACAAAGGCAAACAAAATGTTAAATACAAGTTAAGCAAATGCACAACGTGTGACCCACTTAGACGCGCTGTGATCTGGTGATTTTTTTTTAAGCTTTCATCAGAGTTGGCAAATTCCCACAAATATTAGTCTCAGACAATTTGGCTTCATATTTCAGAATAACACGTCTGTGATTAACAGCCTGGACTTCTTCACGTTATTGATTCCCTGGGCCTGATGTGGTCAGCATGTATACCAGGGATCACAAGGTCGTTTTCTAACTTGCTCTGAGCCTGTGGTTTTGTGGTTATTGCCATCTGCTGCTTTGTTATTGCTCACACACAGTCTGAAGCTAAACATAAAGCTTCATCCGGCAGGCATCATTTCATGTGACTGCCACAGTCTTCTCCCAACGATAAGCTGTGAGGTCACTTCCCATGGCTGGCTGGCCTACAAAAGCCTACTGTCATTCTGTCATGTGGTTTCGGGTCGGCACAGGGGCATGGGTAACACTGCAGCCCAGACGCGCAGCAGCTTTACACTGTTTCTCCCTCACCGAGCACAGGCATATCCCATCAAGAATATGGCTGTGAATGCGCATCCTGATTAAAGGCTGGAGAAATAATTTTGTGTTGGGACTGTAGCATTAGCTGCAAATGAAATAACTACCCTGTGCATGCTCTCATTCTGTTTTTTCAAATGTTGAAGATATACGTTTAAAAATGTGGTCGTGCCCATAGCTGGGAAGGCAGAAGGGTTTAGTCTCCAAATCAGCCCTGAGATGAGTGATGGCTGCCTGGAGATCCTGCTGAGAGCCATTGTTGGGCTGGGTCCAGGCATGGCAGCAGAGAGCCCAGGATTGATTAGTCACGTCTGCCATGGAAGGAGTGAGGACAGTGGGATTGATGTGTAATATATTTTGCCAACTTGGTTTATGGTGCAGAGTCTATTATGTGCCCTGTGACTTCCTCTCCCCATTCTCTTTATAAAAATGTTTCAAAGATTTTCCTCACTAAATAAGCTAAATTCTCAGTCACTAATCATTCCCACAAAGTGAAAAGAAGTCAACAAAAAGACCAAGGAATCCAGTCTGGGATTGAGTGAAATTCCTCAATGGACTCATGCTGGTCACACAAGGGGACAGCATGGCATGGTGGGAGAGCACAAGCCTTGCACTTGAATTCTGATCTATCACTAGCTCCGTGGCCGTGAGAAGGTTACTGAGTCGCAGCTCCTTCATCTCAAACATGGAGCCAACAATTTCTACCTTCCTGGATGGCTGTGAAAATAAGAACTCACCTATGTAAAGTTCATAGAGTTATGTTGAGTCCCTTGGAGACAGCAAGACTATGAATGGCTGTGGAATGGGGAGCTCTGGTTAGTGGAAGCTGCTGGTTAACTGAGTCTCACTGCCATCATTCAATAACATGCCATCATGGGAAGAACCACAGAATGGAGTCAGAAGACATAAGCACACACTCCAGATCAGCCACTTCTCCAGGAGGCACCCTAGGAAACTGATCTCTCTGAGCCCCAGGGTGCACAAGTCTGTGTTCTGTGATACAGAGTTAATAATCCACCATTAGGGCAATTTTGACCTTAAACATACTTGTGAAAGTGCCTGGCGCACAGTGGTTGCTCAAAAATGGTATATCAAATCTTCAATTTCTTTTAACTTTTATTTGGTAAAATAGACTTTATTTTTTTTAGTTTATTTTTTTAGACTTTATTTTTTTAGACAGTTTTAGGTTTACAAAAAAAATTGAGAAGCTAGTACAGAGAGTTCCCATGTACTCCACCCACAGTTTCCCCTATTATTAACACCTTACATTGGTGTGGTACATCTGTTACAATTAATGAACCAATATTGATACATTATTAACAAAGTCCACAGTTTATTCAGATTTCTTTGTATTTTCCTAATGTCCTTCTGTTCTGGGACCCCAAACGAAATTCCACATTACATTTAGTCATTATGTCTCCTTAGGCTCCTCTGGGCTGTGGCAGTTTTTCGACCTTTCCTTGTGTTTTTGTTTTGTTTTGTTTTGTTTTGTTTTTGACAGCTTTGAGAGTCTTGAGGAGTACTGGTCAGTGTTTTGTAAGACATCCCTCTATTAGAATTTGTCTGATTTCTGTTGTGATTAGACTGAGGTTATGGGCTTGGGAGACGAAAACCACAAATATAAAGTGCCATCCTCATTACATCATAGCAAGAGTAGATGCATGATCTACCATTATTCATATTGACCTTGATCACCTGGCTAAGATGGTATCTTAGTCCATTTATGCTGATATTAAAAAGACCTTAGACTGGGTTACTTATAAGAACAGAAATATACGCTTTATGGTTCTGGAGTCTGAGAAGTCCAAGATCAAGAAGCCATTTGATTCAGTGTCTGGTGAGGACTGCACTCGGCTTCCAAGATAGTGCCTGTTGCTGTGTCCTCCCGTGGCAAGAGGCAGAAGGGCAAAAGGCACTACGGCATGCCCCAAACCCTCTTTTATAAGAGTACTCATCCATTCAAGATGGCAGAGCCCTCATGACCCTTCCTGAAAGGCCTACCTCTTAATACCATCACCTTCGAGTTTAAGTTCCAACATACAAATTTTGGAGGAACACATACATTCAAATCATAGGAAGTGGTGTCTGTGTGGTTCCCACTGTAAAATCATCCTTTCTTCTCACCCTTTCTGTACTGTGCTCTTTGGAGGGAAATCACTATGCATAGTGACTTAAGGAGTGGGGAGTTATGGTCATCTCCTTTAGGGTGAAGGATCTACATGAATTATTTAGAATTCTACAAAAGAGAACATCTCTTCTCTTCCATTTACTTGTTCAATCATTTATGTGTATTAGTGTGGATTCTTGAGTGCTTATCTTATATATTGGATCATAATCCAATGCCATTTTAACTAGTTTGTCATTCAAATTGTTCCAGATTTGGTCAATGAGAGTTCTTTCAGTTGGTTCCTGTGTTTCTTTGATAAATTCCCATCAGTGTAGGCTTATTTTGCTTTTTAGCACTTCCTTACTTTCTGAAACTTAAGATATCTTTTACTTTTTATTTTGAAATAATTATAGATTCACAGGAAATTGCAACAAAATGTACAGAGAAGTCCCGTGTACCCGCTCCTCAAGTTAACATCTAGCACAACTTTATTATAGAAAATACAAAATACAATATAAAACCCAGGAAATTAGCATTGGTACAATGCAGAGTTTATGCAGATCCCTCCAGTTACACACGCCCATATTAATGTGTGTGGAAGATGTATAATTCTATGCAGTTGTATCACGTGTGTAGCTTAATGTAACCACCACCCAATCACGATACAGCACTATTCAATCTCCGCAAGGCTCCTTACTTGTCACCCCTTTGCACCTGCTCCTTCTCCTCCTCTCCCTAACCCCTGGCAACTACAAATCTGTTCTCTATCTCTGCATTTTTGTTATTTCAAGCATGTTATATCAATGGAATCATAGCATACGTAACCTTCTTAGATTAGCTGTTTTCACTGAGCATGATTCCCTGGGGATTCATCCAGGCTGTTGTGTATATCAATAGTTCATTCTTTTGCTGAATAGTATTCCACAGTGTGGATATGCCACAGGGAGTTTAATTGTTCCCCGTTGAAGGACATCTGGGTAGTTTCCAGTTTTCAATATTAGGAATAAAGCTACTACTATGAATGTTTGTGTCCATGTTATTCATCACCTAAGTTTTTGTTTCTCTGAAATAAATGCCCAAGAATGCAATTGCTGGGTCATATGGTAAGTCTCATTTTTAGTTCTAAAAGGTACTACCAAACTCTTTTCTGGAATGAATGCCATTTCATGTTCCCACTAGCTACGTATGTGAGATCTAGTCTCTCAGCAGCATTTGGTTTTGTCGCTATTTTTTATTTTAACCGTTCTGATAAGTGTGCAGTGCCATCTCATTGTGATTTTAATTTGCATTTCCCTAATGGCCAATGATGCTGAAATCTTTTCATGTGCTTGTTTATAAATCTTAATTTTTTTAATGGTGAAAATAGCAACTACATACTACCAATTTCTAATCATGAGTACATTTTTCTTGGAATCAGAAAGTGAGAATCTTTTTAGCAGCCCAGACCCCTACTGTAGGCATTTGAACATGAGGTATTTCCTCTGTTGAAATAACAGTGGTTATTAGTTAAACACTTACTTTATGCCAAGTAAGGCCAGGCACTTAAATTTCATTGAATTCTCCTCCAGATCTGCAGGGAATGTGAGATAAAAGAGAGCAAGTACTCTGCTGTTTGCCCAAATGGGTAGCAGCTCACACAACCAGAATGTAAAACTGGGTCTGTGAGACTCCAAAGCACTTGGACTCTCCACTGTCACCTCCCCCGATGGAAGTTAGGAGCAGAACCAAACTTTCTGGCTAATGGAGCTTTGGTGCTATCTATTCAGATTCTTGATACAGGAGTGCTTTCCCTCCCTTTGACCTCCAGCTCCAGCTGGATGAACATAAAGTGAATTAAAGTGTGTTTGATCCACAGCTGCTATTTCACCTTTTACTACTTTGCTGCCTGAGGCAACAGAAAACATTCTGATTCCTCTTATCAGACCCTTCATCTGTACAGGTGTGTGATGAAGTAAACTATCCTAGAACTACTAGTGCCAGTTGATTGTCTTTCCTGAGCTATTAACATCAGAAACACTGTCTGCCACCAAGATTTGCTTTCCTTCCGAGGCACAGCATAGCTTCGCACCAGTCCCTGCAGCTGAGTCAGATCATGCTGTGGAGGCAGCGACCTCAAAGGCAGGGCAACAAGGTTGACGGCACCCGGGCCTCGATGGCTCCGCAGAGGGGTCATCAACCCAGCTAGGGCTTTTCTGAGGGAGAGTAACACACTTCTCCCTGGTTTAAGCCACTGTTAATGCTGCCTTGGTCACATACAGTCAAACCTGCATCTTAGCCATTTGTATTCGATTCAGCCCCAGAAGCAGCCCATGTACCACTGGCCTCCCTACTCTGCCCACTGCAGACAAGACTAACCTATTCCCCAGAGTGGCCCCCTGAGCTCAGGCCTCCAGCCAACTACTGCCAATCATTTGAACTGCCCTGGGGAATGAGTTCAATGCCACTGCTGTCTGAAGGCTGAACGATGCCACACTCTGTCCTGGAGGCCCCTACTTTACAAAGTGGCATGTGTCCTGCTGGTCTACTCCCCAGACATGGCCCCTGTGTCCTGTGAGGTAGCTTGCTCTCCTCATACTCTGCAGAGGAGGGAGGAGGGAGCCCCCAGCCAGTACCCAGGAAGCCAGTCGAGCTCTCATGAGACAGCCAAGCCCCAGCTCAGGAAAAGATTGCATCTTCAACATCTGTATTCTTCTTCTGGCTCTGCTGCTTAACATTTCACTACAAAATGAAGTCACCCCTCAGCTGAAGGATGTATCTCCTAAGCCCGTTGCCTTCGATTGGCTCCAAGCAGAAGTTTTTGAGATGGTTTTTGAGAGGCAGGACTGAGCCAGACACTTAGCAGAGAAGGCCGCATCCCTCAAAGACCCAGGACAGCTCTATCTGGTCATGGTCTTTGTCTAGCAGCAGATCGGGTTCCCCACCTCTTGAGTCACTCTGGAATGAATAAAAGAACATGCCCTGGGAGCCACTTGGGTACCTGACCAAATGCTCAGTCTCTAGGGCCAGGGGCTGGCTTGCAGTCCCTGCTGCTCTGCTCTCCAGCTGAGTGACTTCTGGCAAGGGCACAAAGCCAGACCAGGTAACCTCTCAAACCTGGGGCTCCATCTGTAAAATGAAAATAAGAGCACATCGCTCATTGCAGTGAATAAAAAATTCATAAAACACACTTCTCTGGTCCTGATGGTCCTGATGTGTGGCGAGCATGTGACAAATGTTGGGGGTTTAACTCCTTTAGTCCTCTGGTCTAGATGGCATTAGCTTCACGTCAGCTTCAACTTAGAGGAGGTAAGGGAGCTGACTACAGTGACAGAAAGGGTGTCCCATGGAATCTCTGCAAGCCCGGGGGTGCTGGCAGCACCCAGCTGCTATCTAAATGCATTGTCCCCCCGAGTGCCAACTATGCTGGCCACTGTGGACTCTGAAAGACAACAGCTTCCCCAGCCATCAAGGTGGCCCTCAATATCTGCTGGGCTCTTCTGTGGGCCAAGGGACAAGTCTCAAGCTTCCTAAGGAATGAAAGAGTCTGTATCAGAGGTTGATGCTTCTAGACTCCTATTCCAGGACACTCCCAGGCCCCCACGCTTCTCGGAGGCTGGACTCTAGACCTGCTATGTCAAGGAGCCCAAGCAACAGGCGTCGATGTCCCACTGGTCCAGGCCCACGCTAGAGGGAGAGAGCCAAGGCCCAGCCAGCCATGGGGCACACTTGGCAAAACAATCCCATTGCTAAAGTCACAGGGTGCCAGTCAGTCCTCCTGGCACTGCCCTCCCACCTGTGCAAGCAGAAACATCCCAAGGCAGCTTTCTTTTCTTTTGTATTTTTATTTTTTATTTTGCTCTAAGTTCTGGGGTACATGTGCAGAATGTGCAGGTTTGTTACACAGGTCTACATGTGCCAGGTGGTTTGCTGCACCCATCAACCTATCATCTAGGTTTTATGCACCACATGCATCAGGTGTTTGTCCTAATGCTCTCCCTCCCCTCGCCCACCCCCGCACAGGCCTGGATGTATGATGCTTCCCTCCCTGTGTCCGTGTGTTCTCATTGTTCAGCTTCCACTTCTGAGTGAGAACATGCAGTGTTTGGTTTTCTGTTCCTGTTCCTGTGTTAGTTTGCTGAGGATAATGGTTTCCAGCTTCATCCAAGTCCCTGCAAAGGACATGAGCTCATTCTTTTTTATGGCTGCAACAGGCACCTTTCCATGGCAGCACCCCCCAGGGAAGACATGCCTTGTTCCGCTTGGCACCTCTCCGCAGGCTCTGGGGCTGTCGCAGTTCCTTGAGCTTCATGTCTTCTCCTAGAAGATGGAAATATGCATAAATAGATAACCCATGGGAAAGGACTCTCCACTCTTACCAACTGTGGGACCAACACTAGGGGCACACCTGTCAAGGAGGGGACACCTGTCCTTCCTCTGTGTGTTGTTCTGTGCATCCGCAGAACCAGTCTAGGATCGTGGGCTCCCTGGACGGTCTTTATTTACACATACCAGGGAGACACCCCAACTCTGAGCTCACTGCAGGACTTCAGACAGGCATTGCAAATTTCTTAAGAACCAGTTCCCTCATTTGAAATACTAGAATAGGTCGGCATTGCCATAAATATTATAAATGTCAGAATGAATCAGGATTAGAAATAGCATCCTACATGTGTGAAGCACCTGGCCCCTCACGCACACCTGCTAACTTGCTGCTTTCACTATTAATATCACCCTGACTCTGAGCCGAGAAGCATGGCTGCTGTTCCGGCAGCTGTAAAAGGGTTCTCCTTTGGAGGGAAGGATTTTCAGGGAAGAGATCTCATCTACATTCCCTGGCGGCCCCCTGAGGAGTGACATTCCCTTCCCTCACCTCACCTGACCACCTGCAATTGTCTGAGTGCTCTAACACACTCTCCCCATATGGCCATGGTGGACCCAGAACCAGTGTTATTGTTCTGATCCGTCCTGTGCTCAGGTGGAGAAACGGGGCCTTCTGTTGACAGTGGCAGAGCCAAGACCCACACTCGGGAACTTCTGGCTCCAGCCCTGAGATCCTTCACCTTCTCCAGCCTGGCTCTCCCTGTCTGCATGAGCCATATTTAGTAGCAGTTTTGGGGTTTTGCTAACAGAATCATGAATCTTGCCTCTTCTGTCTATAGTGTCAGAGTATACCATCACGAAAGGGAAAAGAAAAGCTGCCAAATCCCAATGCAGAGAGGGTTTGGTGGCTTCCTTATGTCGGTTCACTTCTGTGTCACAGCAGCCCCGTGTCTCTTGCCAAGAGTAAGGCTGAAATTGATCCAGATTCGACCTACATGTCAGGCATCCTGTTCTGATAACCAGAGCAATGACCTTCTGTTCCCAGGGAGAATGGTCTCCCAGACTGGATGCTTAGTTAGAATGTTAGGAGTTGATGTTTTCTCTCCAGCACTTCAGGTCTCAGCTTCAGTCGCATTGACTCGCCCCAAGGCTCCCAGCGGAGGCATTTGGATCTGTTCCTGTGAACAGCCGTCTTGAGCAGTGAGTATGGAGGAGATGGCAAAAGGGGAACTTCATAGACCCCTGTGAACTGGGAGGTACACTATCACCATGGGGTCAACATGGTGGCTTTGAAGGACATGGTAGAGACACATCTCCAACCACAGGCCACAACAGGAAGTTGTGGGGCACTTGCCATGTACGATAATTTGCAAGGTGCAAACCTGCCTGCCCTTGAGGAGCAAAATACACTTATTTGAAATTCTGTACAAGTTTAATGTACAATACATACTAGAAATACATACTTAATTTATGGAGTATAGACCAGAGGAGTGTCAAGAACTATGAAGGGTTTGAGATTTGACCCTGCTTTTCAGCCAATGAGTCAGCCTGCCACGGTTTCATGGATGTTAGTGGAAGACACAAGACTCCTGGGTCAGAGACCATAGACTATTGCCCCAGAGCAAGAAGCATGAGCTTAGTATTTGCATCAGATCCTTTTGCTGTCCCCACAACTGCCCAAGTTCGTGGGGGAGGGGCAGGTGTGGTGTGCACAGAGTGGATCTTTTTCACAGCTCAGGAGCCCTGTGCTTAGGGAACCCCCAGTCTTATAAGGAAGCTGCAAGCAAACATGCCTAACTGCCCCAGAAGGAGACTTTATCATACTGGTCAGTGAAGAAATCTGCTCTGTGTGGCTATGCAAACATCTGTGAAAACTAGTCCAGAACAAAGACCATGAGTACCCTGCTCATAAGAGACCCATGCAGAATGGCAGAGTTAGGATTGCAGATTACAGAACTGCAGAATCATCCTCCTAGGAGATACAAAAATCTATAAACAAGAAGTTATAAATTGAGGAAGACTTCACCCAACTGAAAGAAGAAAGGCACTTCCAGATGATTGAGGAGACACGCTGTGATTTCTCTCCCCACTTTCCCTTTCTGCTTCTGTTTAACTTCATGTCAGAAATCCGTGGGTAGAGATTTCTTGAGCACATACCCGGTGGGGAGGTACTGCTCAGAGGATACGGGATGGAAGAGGGGAATCCACGGGAAGCTGTCACTTTCTTGAACGTGACCCAAGAGGTGGCTGGAGAACTCGCTGGGGCAGAGGTCATTAAGGGGCCTCCTTCTCAATGAGAAGCAAGGGAGGAACTGAGCCAAGAAATGCTCTCGCAGCAATGGAAACTCTGGTCCCCCATTCTGTGGGAAGCCTGGAGTGGTGATGCCAAGAGTCATGACCCCAGCCAGTCAGCTGTCTAAACTAACAGAGAGGTGTGAGATCCCGAGGAGGGAACAACTCGAAATCCCTGCTTCCTCAGGCTTTAAGAACACCGTGATTCCAAGCAAGTTCTGCTTTTTCCATAAGGAGGAGAGAAACCAACAGAGCAGCATGTTCCCTTTGAGTTCACAGGATGATGTGTTTCTGGAGCCTGTGTACCCAACATTGTGCCAGGAGGTGCAAGATGCCACCGGATAAAAAGGATACAGTTCTCTGCAGCATCAACTTCTCATCCACCCACTCATTCATTTCTTCAACAATGAATTTATCCATGCATTTGACAATCAGTTCACTCAACATAAGCTAAATTCATGTTCACTTTTTTCAAACACTCCTATGGATGTTAAAAATATTTCCCACTAGTTTATGTCTTCATTTTTTTATTCAGCAAAACTTTGATCGAGCAACTGCTATGCACAAGGCGTGGTTCTAGGTAGTCAAATAAATGAGTAAGATCATTTTAGGAAGGGATAAATATAAAGAAGATAAAAGTGGCCAGGTGTGCTGGCTCATGCCTGCAATCTTAGCACTTCGGGAGGCCAAGGCAGGCAGATCACTTGAAGCCAGGAGTTCAAGGCCAGCCTGTCCAACATGGTGAAACCCTGTCTCTACTAAAAATACAAAACTTAGCTGGATGTGGTGGTGCGCCCCTGTAATCCCAGGTACTCAGGAGGCTAAGGCAGGAGAACCACTTAAATCCAGGAGACAGGGGTTGCAGTGAGTCAAGATCGTGCCACTGCACTCCACCCTGGGTGACAGAGCCAGACAAAAAAGCAAGCAGGAAAGAAGGAAGGAAGGAAGGAAGGAAAGAAAGAAGAAAGAAAGAAAGAGAAAGAAAGAGAAAGAAAGAAAGAAAAGAAAGAAAGAAGTGAGCAAATTAAAAGAAGAGACTGCTAAGTTAGATGGGTAGAGAGGAAGGGACGTTTTAGTTGAGACCTGAATGACAAGAAGGAGCAGAAGGTGAAGTGGGCTGAGGATGGAAGAGAAAACTAATGCAAAGGTCCTGAGGTCTGGGACGTTCCAAGGATAGGAAGGAGACCAGTGTGCTTAGAGTGTTGGGAGCAAGGAAGCGAAAGGCAAGAAACAGCAGAGAATTGCAGGAAGAGCCCCAGTGTGAAGGGAAGCCTTGGGAGGGCTTTCACTGGGGGAGTTACTTGATCTGATTTATGATTTAAATAGCAGCCTGGGCAAGAGAGTAGGTGGGGAGCCTGGTGAGGAGGCCAATGCTGGCTTATGTGCACTGTCCTGTGCTGTTAGCCAGTGCTGGCTTATGTGCACTGTCCTGTGGTGTTAACGTACTTGAATGGAAGGGCTGAATGAGAAGCCCAGGCCTATGTCAACCCTGGGTTGCAGGTGGGAAAGCACCTGCAGCTTGCCTATGTGGGGCAAACACACCCTAGACATGGGTAGAAATATATGCCAGCATCCCTAAAGGGTGACAGCAACCCACAGGTCATCAGTGGACTGCAGCTGATATGCACATGAAAGCTTCAAGCCAGGAATTGGCCTTCTAAAAGGAAAAAAGGTGGCCAGGCGTGGTGGCTCACACCTGTAATACCAGCACTTTGGGAGGCCTAGGGAGGTGGATTACCTGAGGCCAGGAGATTGGGACTAGCTTAGCCAACATGGTGAAACCCCGTCTCTGATAAAAACACAAACACACACAAACACACACACACACACACACACACACACACACACACACACACACACACAAATTCACTGGGCATGGTAGCAGATGCCTGTAATCCCAGCTACTCAGGAGGCTGAGGCAGGAGAATCGATTGAACCTGGGAGGTGGAGGTTGCAGTGAGCTGAGATCACACCACTGCACTCCAGCCTAGTGACAAGAGTGAAACTCTGTCTCAAAAAAAAAGAAAAAAGAAAGGAAAGGAAGGGGAGGGGAGGGGAGGGGAAGGAAAAGGGAAGGGGGGAGGGGGAAGGGGAAGGGGAAGGAGAGGGGGAAGGGGAAGAGGGGGGAAAGGGGAAAGTGAAGAGGGAGGGGGAGGGGAGGGAGAGGGGATGGGAACGGGGAACGGGGGACGGGAGGGGAAGGGAGGGGAGAGGAGGGGAGGGAAGGGAAGGGGAGAGGAGAGGCTTACCTATCAGCCTGCCAAGCTCTCCTCTCCCTCTTAGCCCAAGCCCAGGACTTCTGATCAGAAGCAACACTCTAACTCCATGTGTACCTTTGTACTCAAATCTGACTGTCCAGGCACATGGCAGTTTGGCGGTAAGAGTTAGCAAAGAGCAGAAGGAGAAACCAGCCGCACACATCACTGCCAAGGAGCGCCTGTTGAAACCTACCGTGTGCAAAGTGTAAGAGATGAAAGAGATGCAACTCTTGGAGATGCAACTGCCCTCCTGGAAGAGGTGGTCTGGACGGAGAAGCAGGGAAGAGGCATCCCCAGATGACATCCCAGGCTCCTGCGGTCCTCACCCTCCAGGCAAGAACTCCAGCACTGTGTATGGGTGGCCAGGCTGCTGCAAGCCAGCTGGAAGTGGACCCAGAGCCTGGCTGCCCAATGAGCACCAACGCCCATGCGGGCACTAGAGCAGACCCAGAGAACCCTCCAGGAAGGGAGGCCTGACTGGAAGGGGCGGACACCACCTCTGCTCCGTGGTGCAGGCCACAGCTCGCAGCTCACCAGGCCAGCCATGCCAGGTCAAGGCACAGGCCCAGCCTCCATCATCTACACATTGTTTGCTCCCTAATTTGTTTCTCATTGTTCTCTCCCTAATGAGTCCTTTCTAGCCTGCTAAAGGACCTAAATTATTATTTTACTTTTCCAGGAAAATTGCACAATTTTGTGAGCACACTGAGGCATGTTCAGCATTCCCTTGTAACATTCCCAGGCAAGGAGGCTGACCCACACTGAGTTTCTGGGTCTGAAACAGTCAACTATCAGCTGAGCTTTCAGCAAAGAGTGCGGCGACCACCTGGCACCCTTGAGTTCTCACCTGCTCGTTCCCTGTGTTAGTCGTGATTTGTGGTTGCAAACAACAAAAACTCACTCTGGTTAGTTTATGCAAAACAGGAATGTATTGAAAGGGTACCAAGTAGCTCACAGAATTGAAAGAGAGTAGCCAGAACCAAGGGGGGCTACGTGGCCACCACAACAGCCAAATCCACACAGGGTGCGAGTCTGGCATGGGCACCAAGGCTGCTGCCACTGCTGGGCCTTCTGCTGCCTCCACCACCACTGCCATTGGCACAGATTTCACGGGGTCCCCTAATTCTCTGCATCACTCACTCCAGATGCAAAGCCCAGGGAGGGAGCATGTGGCTGGAGAGGAGAGGGTCATGTGCTTGTGCTGAGAGTGTCCTAGCCCTGACTGCTGTTCCCAAACATAAGAAGGGCTTTGAGATGTTGAGCTCCAGAAAACATAACAAATATCCACCATAGTCACTGAATGCTGCAGCGACATTGGGAAAAATCTTTTAACCACTTTGTGCCTCAGGGGTGTCCTCAGCAAAGATTCATTGAATTGAAATGATATGCTTTGAAAATATAAACCCGTAAGAAGACCTGGAACCAACCCAAATGCCCATCAATGATAGACTGGACAAAGAAAATGTGACACATATACACCATGGAACACTATGCAGCCATAAAAAATGATGAGTTCTTGTCCTTTGTTGGGACTTGGATGAAGCGGGAAACCATCATTCTTAGCAAACTAACACAAGAACAGAAAATCAAACACCACATGTTCTCACTCATAGGCGAGTGTTAACAATGAGAACACGTGGACTCAGGAAGAGGAGCATCATACACTGGGGTCAGTTGGAGGGGCTAGGGGAGGCACAGCAGGGGGTGGGGAGGGTGGGGAGGAATAACTTGGGGAGAAATGCCAGATATAGATGGAGGGGGAATGGAGGCAGCAAACCACCTGGTTATGTATGCCCCTATGCAACAACCCTGCAGGATCTGCACATGTACCCCAGAACCTAAAGTACCATAAAAAAAAAAGAAAAAGAAAAAAACAAACTGATGATAATATTAGGAGAAGTTAGCATGGGCCTAAATGACTTGAAACAGCACACGTGGAAAGGTGTGTAGTACACCTGGGTTGGTGGCTACCTCTCAACCTGGGATGGGTCCCAGCCACAGGGGCACACTCCTACAACCAGACCATGGACACCAGCCCCCAGGAGATCAACCAGACGCTGGAGTTACCAGACATGGATCTTTAAATAACCATGGTTCAAATATTAAAGGAACTCAGTGAAATGATGGGAAATTTCAGCAGCAAACTGGCAAGTATTTTTTTTAAAAGGATGAATACAGTAATTGTCATTGAAATTCAATGGCTAGATTTAGCAGTAGATGCCATAGTCTTTAAGAATTAGTCGAGAATGTCAAAGAAAATATCCAGACTGAAGCATGGAGAGCAAAAAGATAGAAAACACAGAAAGAACATAAGAGACATACAGGGCGCAGCAAAAAAGGTTTAACATATGCGTAGGTGGAATCCCAGAAGGAGAAGGAAGAATTAACGGAGGAAAGACAATATTTAAAGAGATATTTAAAACAGATTAAAGACATCAAAGCCGTAGATTTGAGAATACTAGGAACTTCAAGCAGGAGAAATATGAAGAAAATGGAATTGAGGCATATTGTAGTAAAGGTGCTGCAAGCTGGAAATGAATAGAAAATCTTAGAAGGAAACCAGCTGTTGAGGAGAGAGTATATTACAGTCACAGAGGTAACAATAAGGCTGACCGCTAACTTTTCCCAGAAACACTGGAAGACAGAAGACATGAAATCATATCTTCCAAGTGCTGGGGAGAAAATAGCTAACACCATTCTACAGCCACCAAAAAATACTCTTCAAATATTAAGGTGAACTAAAAATATTTCCAGACAACAAAACCTGAGATAATAGGTTACCAGCACACATACACTAAATATATATATATATATATATATATATATATATATATATATATATAAAATACATATATATATATAAATAAATAAAATACATACATATACATATATATATATATATATATGTATTTTTTTTTTTTTTGAGACAGAGTCTTGCTCCGTCACCAGGTGCCAGGCTGGAGTGCAGTGGCGTGATCTCGGCTCACTGCAACCTCCGCCTCCAGGATTCAAGCAATTCTCCTGCCTCAGCCTCCCGAGTATCTGGGACTACAGGTGCATGCCACCACGCCCAACTAATTTTTGTATTTTTAGTAGAGACATGGTTTCACCATGTTGGCCAGGATGATCTCGATCTCTTGACCTCATGATCCACCCGCCTCGGCCTCCCAAAGTGCTGGGATTACAGGCGTGAGCCACCACGCCCGGCCTAAAAAATATTTTTTAGACAGAAAAAAATGACCTCAGTGGAAGCATGGAAATGCAAGAAGAAATGAAAAACACTGTAAAGTATAAATATTATAGTAGATAAATCTAAACTAATATTAAATGAGTGCTGACCAGGTACATAGTAATAATATTAATGTTTTGTAGAGTTTTAAATAGAAAGAGAAGTTATAAAGCAGCAATAGTACTTAAGGCAGGAGGAAAGAACTTAAAATGGCAAAAGGCCCTTAGATTTCCTGGGAAGTGGTAAAGACCCAATTCGTATTAGATTGGAATAAGTCAAGGATGTGTGTTGTAATCTCTAGGGTTGAAAAATTAGCATATATTGAACAAGCTAATAGAAGAGCAAAATATAGAGCAATTAGAAGACAAGATAGAAAAGAAAAAGAACATAAAAGTAATCCATAGAAAGCAAGTAATAAGAGATTTGAGCAAAAATTACCAGTAATTACAATTAACATAAAAAAAAACTAAAGAATCCGATTAAAAGATGAATTTGTTTCAAAATGGATTTAAAATGACATAAGTATATACTGTATATAAGAGATGCTCCTTAAATATAAGGTTGAAGAAAGTTTGAAAGTGGAAGAATAAAAATATATAAGTAAAATATAAATATATGTAAATATAAAAAATATAAATAAACTGAACAATAAGAACTTGAAGTCAGATTTAAAGAAGACCTTCCTAACATTTAAGAAAGACGTCGGAATGACCTGTGGTGGAAAGCTTCTTGGATGTATTTCAGAATAAAAGAAAAGTCTTATTCACCTTCCAGAAACAGAAAACTAGAAAGGGCAGCCTCAGGACAAGTGTTCCTGTCGGTCTATCTTTCTATACTATGCCTGGGAAGAACGTGGTTGGTCAGTAAATAATACATAATTTATTATTGGAAATTGATTAGTCATTTGTCACATGCCTGTTTATACTGCATCCCCAAGACATATAATTGAGAAAATATTACATTGAAAATTCCAGTTTTCAAGTTAGTCATAGCACCTTTCCTCCCTACCAATATCCCCTGGCCCTTCTAGCCTTGACCTTTCATTTCTGAAGTATTCTACCACCTGATCTGGGTCAGCTATGAAGGCTGCTTAAATCTCTGGCCAAGAGTGATCCTTTTCTACCTGAGACCCTGGTCCATCCTTGGGTTTTGAGTCCAGCAGTGGTTGCCATAGGTATTGCCCTCCTCATTAGGGGGAGGTCCCCTCCCATTGCCCACCAGCCCACCCACCTTCCTTTGGCCTGCGTTTTTAGGCCATTTTATAATCCTGTTCCTTGGCTTGATCCCAGGACGTTGAGTTAATGGAATTCTGATTTCTCCTTGAGGATCACATCTCAAACTCTGCAAATATGGCAAAGGGCTAGCGATTGTTAAATCCAGGTGATGAATAGGAGGGTGTTCATTGTACCCTCTCTACCCTCCCTATTCTCTCCACTTCTCTGTGCATTTACAATGACTTCAACGAGCTATGATCAGGCCACAGCACTGTAGCCTGGGTGACCAAGTGAGACTCTGTCTCTAAAAGGAAGAAGAAGAAGAAGAAAAGAAGAAGGAGGAGGAGGAGGAAGAGGAGGAAGAAGAGCAAAGAGCATCCCCTAACAGGGCTATTGTGAGAATCAGAGAGAATGAATGAAAGCTTCTTATCTCACGGCTCCACAAAAGGCATTCCCTATTGGTCATTAATAATTGTTTATCAGCTGGGCACGATGTCGTGTGCACCTGTAGTCCTAGCTACTTGGGAGGCTGAGGCTGGAGGATGCTTCACCCAGGAGTTTGAGGCCAACCTGGGCCACATAGGAACACCACATCTCCAAATACATTCATACATACATATTTTGTTTCTCAACCCATTTCCCAGTCCTTTCACTGAGGGCAGAATATTAACTAATAAAGGGTGAGACTGAGATCAAAGAGTTACAGGCTTTTAAAATGTGCGTAGTAGGTCAGTGCAGTGCGAAAGGTTGTATGCCAGTCTTTTCTCAGCATCTGGAAGCCTGAGTCCCCTCTCGAGAGGCTAAGAGGCGGGCTTGGGCGCCCTCCAGTGGTGATCGGTGGTAACCGTTCCCTGCTGAGCCGCTGAGCTTTGAGTTGAAAATGCATTTATTGGGGGGATGCTCATGATGTCATTTTCCAGAGTTGGGTAAGGAGCTTTGTGGTTTCGAGGGCCTCCTTCCCAAGAACCGCAGGTAGCCTGCCAGCCTCGTGCTGGCCACCACTGTGTAGAACAGCTAGGAGCAGCAGAGCTTGTAGACAAAAGCCACAGCGTGACTGGGTGGGTCGTAGGCGCTTCGGGACCTTACGGGGATTTCTGCTGAAATTACATTTTTTTTTTTTTTGAGACAGAGTCTCGCTCTGTCGCCAGGTGCCAGGCTGGAGTGCAGTGGCGTGATCTCAGCTCACTGCAACCTCTGCCTCCCGGGTTCAAGCAATTCTGCCTCAGCCTCCCAAACAGCTGGGACTACAGGCACACGCCACCATGCCCAGCTAATTTTTGTATTTTAGTAGACACGGGGTCTCACCATTTTGGTCAGGATGATCTCGATCTCTTAACCTTGTGGTCCACCCACCTCGGCCTCCCAAAGTTCTGGGATTACAGGCGTGAGCCACCAGCCCGGCCACATTCTTTGAAAACGTGATAGTGATGGAGATGCTGGTCTTTTCTGGAACATTTTCCATGAGCTCAGGACAATAATCTATCCTACAGAAACTGGCAATTCGGCCATAATCCCCCCTAAAAGGGGTAGGATGAGATGCTAACATAGGCTGTTTAGAGTGAGAGACAGTGAGGGGAAGCCAATGGGAGACAGAAAAGAAGAGAAAGGAGAAGGAGGAGGAAAAGGAGGAGGAGGAGGGGGAGGAGGAGGAGGAGGAGAGGAAGAGGAAGAGGAAGAGCAGCAAGTACTGACCGTTCACTGTTTGCCAGGCCCTGTGTTCAGCACTTGACTCGGATTTTCTCATTCCCTCCTCATAACCACCATATCAGGTTAGCACATTATTCATCCCACTTTACAGATGAACACACTGAGGCAAAGAGAGGGCAAGTAAGTTGCCCTAAGTAGCATGCCTTTAGGTGGCAGGGCTGACATCTGAGTCCAGCTTTCCCTGGCTGGAGCACATGGTGACAATCATCGTGCCTCTTTTAACTGACATTTCTTCTTACCCTCAAATTTCCTTCTACAATAATCCCAGAAGAAAGAAAATGTCCATCCCGAAAGGCTCCGTGTTGATGGATCTCAATGCCATGGCCGGGGTGTGGCAGCCAGGAGCCGGCCTTTGACATTGGGATTCCTGAGGTTGGATTCTGGTCAGGTGGCCTGGGGCAAGCGGCCAAGCTTTTCCGAACCTCGGTTTGCTTATATATAAAAAGACGTTGACAGTACCTTCCTCACAGGATCGATGGGAGGATTAAATGAATTACCACGTGGGGCTCACAGTGCACACTCAGTAATTGGCAGGCATTGGTAACAGTAGTGTCACAAGCAACACCCTGCACCCAACACTGCAAAAAGACAAGTCTGGCCCAGTGCACGGTGGCTCACACCTGTAATCCCAGCACTTTGGGAGGCCAAGGCAGGCGGATCACTTGAGATTGGGAGTTCCAGACCAGCCTGACCAACATGGCAAAACTCTGTCTCTACTAAAAATACAAAAATTAGCTGGGCATGGTGGCGTGTGCCTGCAATCCCAGCTACTTGGGAGGCTGAGGCACAAGAATCACTTAAATCACTGAGGCAGAGGTTGCAGTGAGCCGAGATCGCACCACGCACTCCAGCCTGGGTGGCAGAGTGAAACTGTGTCTAAAATAAAAAAGACCCTCTTAGAGGAAGACGCGGTTGTAGTTGCTGCATGTCGTGGATCCGCACGCTCCTGCTCCTGACTCACCGCTGTTTGCTCTTGCAGAGGAGCAAGTCCGTCAGGAGGCCACCCAGCAGCCGTGGCTTTTAAGGATACCAGAAAAAACAGCCCTGGAGCCGGAGGTGGCAATTCACCCAATCCGAACCACTCTAACGAGCCGTGACGTAAAATCCCTGGAGAAGGTGTGTGCTGACGTGATCAGAGGAGCAGAGGAAACGAATCTCAAAGTGAAAGAGCCGTTTCAGATGTCTGTCAAGACTTTAAGAATCACTACAAGAAAAACTCCTTGTGGTGAAGGTTCTAGGACATGGGATTGATTCCATATGAGAATTCACAAGCAACTCATTGACTCGCACAGCCCTTCTGAGATTGTTAAGTAGGTGACTCCCATCAGTATTGAGCCAGGAGTTGAGGTGGAAGCCACCATCGCAGATGCTTAAGTCAGCTATTTTAATAAATTGGTTACCAGTTAAAAAACAAGACAAGTCAGAGTTGAGGGTTGAACAAGAAGATGTGCTCACATGCAGAGCGACGTTCCCCCGTCCCTAAAGAGAGATTCCAGTTCAGAGATGAACTAAAAAGAAGTCGCAGTGGCCTGGTCTCAGCAGGCATGAAAAGAGGCGTGAGGCCTGGGATGGACAGTGGCCAGCTGCAGACCCATGTTAAACAACTGAAGCAAGGATACCTCAGACTCTAATACAGGGTGGCCTGCAATCGGAAGGGCTCCTGTTACAGCCATAGGTCCTGGGGGTCTCCAGGCCAGGGCAGTGACTGTTGAGGGGCATAAATGTCAAATCTTTTTCCACGTCAGGCAGGGGCTTGGAGCAACAGTGGCTTACAGGGCTGATATATATAGTTGCACAGTCTGTGCACTGCACAAAGTCACCCAGCTGAGGGAAGACCCAGAGCTGACATTCGGCATATGCTGTACTTCAAGCCAGGCACCCTGGCAGGAGTCAACATCTGACCTGGAGGAAGAGGTGCCTTTAACAGTTCTGCCCAAAGGGATCTCGTCATTAAAATTTGCCCAAAAAAGACACTAAGTGCTACCAGAGTCCCTGGAGGCCTAGCAGACTGGGCTCTCCCAGACAGTCAGCCACTCTGTGGGGCCTGGCTGTTGAAGGGACATCATCCTTGTGTCCCACACCATCACCAGGGGAAAGCTTGATGGAAAGTGCTGGGCCCGGTCGGGAGAGGGGCATCCCCGTCTGAGCAGGTGTGTGGGACTGTGGTGGGCAGGCTCGGTGGGAGGGGCTGTGCAGGAGACATGGGCAGAAAGATGGCCGTGATGCCTGTGGGGATCGCAACAAACTGGATAAATGATGGCTGCAAGGCAAGGAATGAAAAACTGTGCAGAGATCCATCAGCTCCTCATGAACAAAGTTGCAATGTGACAACTCCCATTACAGTTTTAAAATACTGTGCCTCGGTGACCGGGGGAAGGAAGCGACGCTGCGGGTCTGTGACCAGCCCCAGCTCAGGACATTTCCTTCCAGGAATGTGCAGCCCCGGCCCGCCTGCGAGCCCCAAGACACAGGCTAACGTGACCCCAGATCTTAGGGGTGCTGGTGGAAAAGGAGGCCTCAGCCCTGGGCTCAAGACCACACTATCCTGCAGCGGCCACATTCCAGCCTCAGGTTCCGCTTCTGTAAATGAAAAGAAGGGTGATATCCACTTTAAGGGGGAGTTTTAGAGACTGGAGATAAATATCTGAACGTGGTGAACACGTAGCACGTGACAGCCGTTGCCCTACAGGGAGGCGCCAGTCTCGTGCCCATGACCATTTAGTGAAACAGTTCAGAGCAGCACAGTCTTGCAGGGAAAGGCCACCACATGGCTGGTGGGGGCAGTGGGCCTTTCGGGACCTTACAGGAGCTTCTAATGGAATTGCATTCTCTGAAGACATGGTAGTGATGGCACATGCCACGCTCCGAGCCAGGCCCCCAACCGGAGTCCACGTTCGACCTGGAGGAAGGAGCTCCGGGTAGTTAGTGTTGGCTCATGAGACTGTGCAGGCCTCTGTACCTAAGTGGGCTTAAAACTTACAAAATACCTGCTTCTGCTATAGACTGAAAGCTGTGTCCCCGCAAATCCATATACTTAAACCTGACTTCAATGTGTTGGTGACTGGAAGTGAGGGCTTTGGGAGGCGATTAGGTCACGAACATGGAGCCCTAGTGAATGGGATTAGCGCCCATGTAAAGGACACCCCAGAGAGCTCCCTCGGCCCTCCCACCCCGTGAGGACGCTGCGAGAAGGCGCTATCTGTGAGCCAGGAAACAGGTTCTCCCCAGACACCGAGTCTGCTGGCACCTTGATCTTAGACTTCCAGCTTTCGGAATGGTGAGGAATAAATGCTTGTTGTTGAGGCCACCTGGTCGATGGCATTTTTGCCATAGCCCTGATGGACTAAGACACCTTCTTTGGCATAAAAACTGATAAAGCCAGGGTATTGCACTAAAAACAAAGATCGGGCAGCCACGACGTGCCTGTGGACTATGTGAACTCAACAGAGTGCAGATGTTGGGATCAGGAGGGCACCCTTGGTGTCGAAAGGCCACTAACACTTGGACTTCAGCATGAAGCGCTGACTTCCTTGACGTCCTCCACACATTCTCCACTGCCGCATTACAAAATGGGGCAGGTGTTTCCTTGAAACCCAAGGGAGGCGGCCAAGTCAGGGGCACAGGAGCAGAGACGGAGGGAAGAGTTTCACTGAAGCAAGAGATCCTGGGGTCAGGGGCCGGTGTAGGCTTGAGAGAGGCGCAGGGCCAGCACTGATGGACCAGAACCACTCCTGTGTGCCAGCCTGGAGCAGGGCTTCACAGTTAATTCACTTACTCCCCACTGTGGTGTTGGCCTCTCTGAGCACCGTAACTTTGACCCCTCAGATGGTCACATGAAGGCTGAGATGGACTAGAATACAGTCTGGAGGCCATGTATATGCAGGATCCAGTGTGGATTTGGCGTGCCAGGGTGCCTGAGGGTGTCAGGGCTGCTGAGGCTCCAGTCACAGCCATTTCTGCCCCTCTTCCAGGAGGGACCATGGCTTAGTGCTGGCTTCTTGGTAATGAGCCAGTTCTCACTCTATTTGCTCCCACAAGAGCTGGTTGTTATAAAGAGCCTGGCACCCCCAACTTCCTCTTGCGGCCTCCCTCTCCACATGATATCTGCACACGCAGCTCCTCTTCACCTTCTGCCATGAGTAGAAGCAGCCTGAGGCCCTCACATTGAAGCAGATGCTAGTGCCATGTTTCTTGTACAGGCTGCAGAACCATGAGCCAAATAAACCTCTTTTCTTTATAAATGACCAGTCTCAGGTATTCCTTTATAGCAACACAGACAGACTAAGAGAGAAAATTAGTACCAGGGAGTAGGGTGTTGCTATAAAGACACCTGAAAACGTAGAAGTGCTTTTGGAACTGGGTAATGGGCAGAGGTTGGAAGGGTTTGGAGGGTTCAGAAGACAAGAAGACAAGGGAAAGTTTGTCACTTCTTAGAGATTAATTAAGTCATTATGACCAAAATGCAGATAGAAACACAGATAGTAAAGGCCACACTCCAAAACTTTGGAGGGGCCAAGGTGGACAGATCCCTTGAGTCCAGGAGTTCAAGACCAGCCTGGGCAACATGGCAAAACCCCATCTCTACCAAAAAAAAAAAAAATTAACTAGATGTGGTGGCACATGCCTGCAGTCCAAGCAAGTTGGGAGGCTGACGTGGTAGGATTGATTACTTGAGCCTGGGAAACAGAGGTTGCAGGGAGCCAAGATTGCACCACTGCACTCCAGCCCAGGTGACAGAGTGAGACCTTGTCTCACAAAAAGTAAAATATGTATATATTTTTTAATAAAAAGACTGCACTGGCAGGGTCTCAAGATGGAAATGAGGAACTTACTGGGAACTGGAACAAAGGTCTCCTTTGTTACTGCCCTAGCAAAAAAAACTTGGCTACATTGTGTCCTTGCCATGGGGCTTTGTGGAGGGCAGAACTTAAGAGTGATGGCCTAGAGTACCTGGAGGAAGAAATTTCTAAGCAGTAAAGCGCTCAGGCTGCTGTGTGGTTACTTTTAACTTCTTATGGTAAGTTAGTAGAGAAAAGGAAACAGGGCATAAAAATTTGGAATATTTGCAGCGTGGCCATGTTATAGAGAAGGAAAGAGCATTTTCAGAAGAAGGATCCAAGGGTGCTATAGAGCAGTCACTTGCGAGAGAGATTAGCACAGGCAAAAGGGAGCCAGGTACTTATAGTCAAGACAGTGAGGAAAAGGCCCCAAAGGCATCTCAGAAACTTTCAAGGATGCTCTTCCCATCACAGGCTCAGAGGACAGAATTATTTTGGGGGACAGGCCCAGGGTGCTGCTGTCCTGTGCTGCCTTGAGATACTGATACTGCTCTTCAAATCCAGGCCACTGTGGTTCCAGCTGTGGTTCAAACAACCTCAGGTTATGTTCTGGCCACCACTGTGAAGGGCACAGGCTGTAAGCCTTGGAAGCTTCCACCAGGTGTTAGTCTGCAAACACACAGGACGCAAGAATAGTGGAGGCTTGGTGGCTTCTACCTAGATTTCAGAGGTTATATCTAAAAGCCTGGATACCCAAGCAGAAGCCTATCATAGGGATGGGGCCCTCACAGACAGACTCTACTAGGGCAGTGCTGAGGGGAAATGTGGGGGGAGTCGGAGCCCCCACACAGAGTCCCCACTGGGACACTGCCCAGTGGAACTGTGGGAAGGGGACTGCCGACCTACCATTGTCAGAAGTAACTTGAGGCTCTACCTGGAAATGCTGCAGGCACTCAGCTACAACCCGTGAGTGCAGCCACAGGGGATGTGTCCAGAAAAGCAATGGGACTAGGCTGCCCAAGGCCTTGGAAGTCCACTCTTCACACCAGTGTGCCCAGGGTATGGAGTCAAAGGAGATTATTTTTAAGCTTTAAATAAAAGCGTTTAAGCCATGGTGGTTTGCTGGGTCTGTCAACCCGTCATTTGGGTTGAAGCCCTGCGTGTCTGCCCTGCTGTGTCTCGGACTTGATGGAGCCTAGCACCCTTTTCTTTTGGCTCATTTCTCCGTTGTGGAATAGGAGTGTCTATCCAGTGCCTGTACCGCCATTGTATCTTGGAAGTAAATAACTTGATTTTAATTTAATAGGCTCACAGTTGTAAAGGACCTGCCTTGAGTCTCAGATGAGGCTTTGAACTTTGACTTTTGAGTTAATGCTGAAATGAATTAAGACTTTTGGGAATATCGGGAAGAAATGATGGTATTTTGCATGTGAGGAGAACACAGCATTTGAGGTGCCAAGGGCAGAATGCTATAGTTCGGATGTTTATGTCTCCAAATCTCACGTTGAAATTTGTTCTCTAAGTTGGAGGTGAGGCCTAGTGGGAGGTATTTGGGCCACAGAGGAAGATTCCTCATGAATGTCTTGGTGCCGTCCTCACAGAGCTGAGTGTATTCTCTGTCTGTCAGCTCCCATGAGAGCTGCTTGTTAAGAGAGCCTGGCATCTCCCTGCCCTCTCTCTTCTCTCTCTTTTTCTCTCTGTTGCTTCCTCTCTCACCATGTGATCTCTGCACACCCCAGTTCTTCTTCCCCTTCCACCACGATCGGAAGCATCCTGAGCCCCTAACCAGAAGCAGATGCTGGCTCCATGCTTCCTGTACAGCCTGCAGAACTGAGAGCCAGATAAACCCCATTGTTTTATAAACTACCCAACCTCAGGTATTCCTTTACAGCAACACAAATGGACTTAAACACTCAGCAATCAAGACTCCTCGTCACTGAGGCTCTTCCAGGGCTCTACTCTTGCCTCACCAGGCCCCACTGGACCTCCTTTAGGAGAAGCTTCTCCCAGCAGCTCCCATCCCACCAGGAGCCCAAAAAAATGGCCAAGGCCTTCGGTGGTGGCAGGGCCTCCAGTGTCACACACAAGGCCACTCAGCGATCTCTCGGCTGAATTGGCCCCAACACAACCAGCTCCCCCACCACAGGGCCAAGCCTGCCCACTCCGCAAGCTTCCCGCACTCTCTGAGGAGGATGTTGATCAGACTCTGAGCTGCTGGAGTGTGGAGTCTCATGGTTTGGAAGGCAGCTTCTGCTTTATTCCACTGCTGCAGCCTCTGCCAATCATGGGACACTACTGAGATCTGACAAGTGCCTCTGACAAGTGCCATCATTTTTTCATATGAGTTCACATGAGAATAGCATCATATTCTAAGCTGACATGTAGTCACCTTAAGTAACTAAACTGCGTTGCTCTGTGAACAATAACAGTCAGTGCTGGGCTCTTGTTCATTCTGTTGCTCCCTGTTGTTCCGTGGCAGAAAATTCTGTTCACTAAGCCCTTCTCTTCTCCTTGGGCACACACTGGGTTATGTTTCCCAGCTGCCCGTGGGTAGGGTGGTCATGTGACTGGGCTCTAGCCTAGCCCATAAAACCTTCCTGTGTATGGGTCTCTGTGTACTTTCCTCTTCTGCCAGATCGTAAAACAAAGAGCACGAAAATGATGTGCGGAAGAGGGGGAGCCACGAGATTAACGATCCTGGGACCCTGAATCACTACCTGGAGCAGAGCCCTTCTCTGATCTGGAAACCAGTTGTAGAACAGGTTCACCATGTACTGGTTACCAGCTTGTCTGAGTCCAGTGACACAGAACACACACATGTGCCACAAGTTACATGAAGTGGATTTTTTTGTGATATACAGTTAGGCAGCAAGGGACAAAAGAACGTAGGATTCATTGTGAGCCAGACCTTGTATTCATCCATCCTCACACTGCTATAAAGAACTACCTGAGAATAGGTAATTTACAAAGAAAAGAGGTTTAGGTGCCTCAAAGTTCTGCAGGCCATAGAGGAGGTGTGGCTGGCACAGCCTCAGGAGAGAGAGAGTGAAGGGGGAGGTGCCACACACTTTGTTTTTAACTTTAAGTTCCAGGAAACACATGCAGAATGTGTAGGTTTGTTGCACAGGTATACATGTGCCATGGTGGTTTGCTACACCTATCAACCTGTCATCTAGGTTTTAAGCCCTGCATACATTAGCTATTTGTCCTAATGCTCTCCCTCCCCTCGCCCCCTACCCCCCAACTGGCCAGGTGTGTGATGTTCCACTCCCTGTGTCCATGTGTTCTCATTGTTCAACTCCCAATTATTAGTGGGAACATGTGGTATTTGGTTTTCTGTTCCTGTGTTAGTTTGCTGAGGATGATGGTTTCCAGCTTCATCCATGTTCCTGCAAAAGACATGATCTCATTCCTTTTTACGGCTGCATCGTATTCTATTGGTGTATATGTACCAGGTTTTTTTTATCCAGTCTATCACTGATGGGCATTTGGGTTGGTTCCATGTCTTTGCTATTGTAAATTGTGCTACAGTAAACGTATGTGTGTATGTCTTTATAGTAGAATGATTTAGAGTCCTTTGGGTACCATTTGACCCAACAATCCCACTACTGGGTATATAGCCACATGCTTTTAAACCATCAGAATTCGTGAGACCTCACTCACTAGCAGAAGAACAGCAAGGGTGAAATCCACCCCCAAATCACCTCCCACCAGGTCCCTCCCCCAACATTGGGAATTACAATTTAACATGAGATTTGGGTGGGGACACAGAGCCAAACCATATCAGGCCTCCAAGGCTCAAGAAACCTGCCCAAGGTGAATGGAATCTCAGCTGTGCATGTCTCACTTGCATTGTAGCTGAGGGACCCCCAAAAGACAGCCTGCCCTGAGTTATAGAGCTCGGGGACACAAGACCCACTGGGCTAAAACCTTGAGGGACATCCTGCTTCCAGGGGAGAAAGAATCAAAGCCTTGGCTGCCCCAGGCACCTCCTAGAGAATGTAACTCAAGCTGTTATGTTCTCTAGGAAGGACAGGGACCAGGATCAGCCTGTTCTGGGCAGCCTATCTCACGATGTTGTATTCTAGGCATATTCTACAGTTGTTCTTTAGAGCTGCCAGTGTGAAAGGGGAAAGAACTGGGTCAGTCTGAGGCCACCCACAGAACTATCCTGCACCAATTTTTGGACCTCACAAGTCAGAAATGAACTTCCAAACTTCCAGCCAGGTGCAGTGTCTCACACCTGTAATCCCAGCACTCTTGCAGCCTGAGGCAGAGGATTGCTTGAGGCCAGGAGTTCAAGACAAGCCTGGTCAACAGAGCAAGACCCCATCTTTACAAAAATTTTTTTTAATTAGCCAGGGCCAAGCGCACCTCATGCACGTAATCCAAGCCCTTTAGAAGGCCAAGGCAGGTGGATCACTTGAGCCAGATGTTGGAGACCAGTCTGGCCAACATGGCAAAACCTCATCTCTACTAAAAATACAAAACATAGCTGGTCATGGTGACATGAGCCTATAGATTCTGCTACTTGGGAGGCTGAGGCACAAGAATAGCTTGAACCTGGGAGGCAGAGGTTGCAGTGAGCCAAGATTGTGCCACTGCACTACAGCCTGGGAAACAGAGTGAGACTCTGTCCCAAAAATAAAAAATAATTAAGAATGCTGGTGCATGCCTATAGTCGCAGCTACTCAGAAAGCTGAAGCAGGAGGATTGCTTGAGCCAAACAGTTCCAGTCTGCAGTGAGCTATAAACTTGTCACTGCACTCCAGCCTGGGTGACAGAGCAAGACTTCATCTAAAGTAAATAAATAAATAAATAAATAAATAAATAAATAAATGACTATCACTTTTGAGCCATGGCATTTGGAGTCTGTTTCTAATAGCAGCTGGCATTGCTGTAACATACAGATTCAGACGGGAAACATTTGCTGAATACTTGTATTCCGTGCCCCGGCACAGGAATTAAAAAGTAAATAACACATAATCCCTGTCCTCAAAAAGTTCACGGTCTGTAGGAAACACAGTCAAGCCAGCATCTCACAGTTCAAATTTTTCTGCTCTTTACCAAGTAGACTTCATTCTAAATCACAAGCCAGCACTCAGCCAGCCCCTCCCAGAAGGCACTCAGAGAACAGTGATTTGCTTTTCTCCTGGCCGACACCCCACTGCCCACCTTCTCTCCTGCAGAAACACTGGTTTCATCTTATCACTTCTCTGCAGGACTTGCAGAGCTTTCCCGCAGTTTGTGCGACAGACGTTAAAATTCTGAGCCTGGATTTTTCAAGAGCTCACAACATGGCCCTAATTGCCTAACCTGTGTGACCCAAATGACAGGCAAAGCCTTCTTGACACTAGACCTAGACAAGATGGGCTCACACCCCCAATGCCATGTTGTGTGATGTCCAGACCCCTCCTCAGGATTTCTGTGAGCTCCTGGGCACCCTAGTTCTTAGGGTCACTTTTTTACCCAAGGCTTTAGCTTCCACTGTCTGTCACAGGTCACATTAACCTAGATGGGAACTTCAGCCTCCCCTCAACTCCCGCAAAAACACCTCTCACGAAGCGTCTGGGTTTGGGGTAGAAAGGGCTGCAGAAGGACTTGTATCACAGCGATGGAAATCGTTCCATACTGAATATCAAATGCCTATTTGGAAATGTCTTTTGGCTGCTATGTCGCCGGAGAATTCCCACCAGAACTCCCTTTATGACATAGGACCTTGACCTCTGCATTCCGCTGGCCCCTTATGTTCTCCACAATTTATTGTGTTGCCGAAGCACAGGGGTCCTCTACTGAAGACTGGTTAGGGCCGTGAAATTCAAGTTCAGGAAACAGGTTCTGTTTTTCTCTTTTTCTGCTGTGACATACTATGTCTTCTGAAACAAAAAAGCATAGAAAATGGTTCACTGTGGTACACAAAATGGTGGGCTCCCAAAGATGTCCACATCTGAATTCCTGGATCCTATTAACATGTCACATTACGTGGCAAAGGGCTTTCGAGATGCAACTAAAGTTAGGGACCTTAAGTAGGGAGATTATCCTCGGTTACCTGGGTGGGCACAATCTAAGCACATGAGTCCTTAAATTAAGCAGAGAACTTTCTCTGGCTGGAGTCAAAGTAATGAGACAGAAAAGGAAAAAGAAAGTCAGAGAAATTTAAAAAAGCATGAGAGGATCTTCTCCCCTGTCCCCCTCACCCTCACTTCCAGTTGCTGGAAGGGGTCCACATGAGAGGCATTTGAAGTAATGCAGCCTCTAGGAGCAAAGATTGACTCCTGGCTAACAGTCAACAAGGAAACAGGAACCTCGGCTCTGCAACTGCAAAAAATGGAATCTGGCCAAAAACCTGAATGATATTGGAAGCAGATTCACTCTGAAAGCCTCCAGAAACGAATTCAGCCCTCCCAACATCTTAATTCTGGCCTTAGGAGACTGACAGCACCCCATTTAATTCACCAGTCTGGACCCCTATAAAAATCAAAATGATCATTTGGGGCTTTAGGAAACTTAACCCCATGCCAGGCTCAATCGCGGCTGCTGTGCCAGAGGCGCTAACTTCACTGCAGCCAACACAGCCTCAGGAAATTGGCATGCAGCGTTTAGTCTGGAGAATACGTCTTTTTGGTCCCCAGCAGGAAGGAGGATCAGAAGCCGCTGTAGTCACTTGGAGCAGACAGCAGTACACATTCACGATCTGAATCAGGGCTGTGTTAACTCTCCTACTCTCTGAAATAGTATAGTCTGAAGAGAACTTGATCACATGGACCATCCACAAATCATCACACCAAGCATATTTATGACATCATGTTCATTAGACCTAGGGATCAGGAAGTGTCCGGTACTCTGGAGTCCCTGAGAAAACAGAACTGTGCCATAGGGCAAAAAGTAAACCCGAAAAAGACCCAGAATTCTGCCAGGTTGATGAGTATTTTCAGAGTCTAGTGGTCTTAGCTGTGCTGAGCTATCTCCTCTGAGGAAAAGAACAAGTGATTGTGCCTTCAGCCTCCTACCACTAAGAACAATACTCCACGGTGAATAGGCCTCTTTGGATTGTAGAGGCAGCATGAACTACACCTGAGAATATTATCCTGACCTCTTTATTTGGTGACTCAGAAGATGCTAGTTTTGCGCTGGGCTCAGAGTGAGATTGGTCTCTGCAGCAGCCAGCTGTGGTATGAGCAGCTCTCCCCAAGCTGTGGAATCTGACAGATCCCTTGTGCCAGGAATCTCCACAATAGTTAAGGGGGATATGTGGAGTTTCAAGAGAAGAGTCGCTGCCCCGATCCTTAGTATTCTCAGGAAGACTGTGACACCAGAGGCAGAAGAATGGCTACCATTCAAAAACTCCACCCTGCAATAACCTCCCAGACATTGAATACCTGCTCCTGAGACATCAAATGACCATGAGCAGGAGCCACTGTGGTATTGCCAGGCCCAGCAGATCACAGTATCGGGCAGACACAGCAGCAATCCATCACGTGTGGGGCCGGCCAGGTCAGTGTTTGATTTTCCCCCACCCCACACCACACAGGGCAACTCAGCAGTGCTCAGTTCAGCCTGGAGTCCTTCCTGCTTTCTCTCCCAGTCTTCTCAGCAGCTACTCCAGACTTGTGACCATCTCTTAAGCCAGCTCTCTCACTCTCTCCCATTCATTTGCATCAAACAACCTTGGAGTCCACTACCCTTTGAAGTAAATAATCACCATCTCCCTCCCTCGTCTCCCATTCACTCCTTAACCTACTGCTATCTTTATTCCACCCCTGGCTCCAGGGGAATGGGAGCTGCTTTCATGAACAAAGACCCCAGATTCCCAAAGCCTTGTGTTAGTCCTTGCTCTATTTTTTTTTCTTTTTTCTTTTCTTTCTGAGACAGAGTCTCACTCTGTCCCCCAGGCTGCAGTGCAGTGGCAACCTCCGTCTCCCATGTTCAAGCAAGTCTCCTGCCTGGTCTCCTGAGTAGCTGGGATTACAGGTGCCTGCTAACACACCTGACTAATTTTTTTATTTTTAGTAGAGACAGGGTTTTACCATGTTGGCCAGGTTAGTCTCAAACTCCTGGCCTCAAGCAATCCACCTGCTTCAGCCTCCAGAAGTGCTGGAATGACAGGCCTGAGCCACCACACCCAGCCATTCCTGGCTTTTCTGAGTCCTTTTTGCATTTGGTTTTGTGGGTTCTCCTTGCCCCCTTTGCAACACTTCTTCCCTGATGCCATACTCTTTCGGGTTCCCCTCACCTCTCTGTCTCTTTGAGGACTGGCTTCCTCTCCACCACTGCAGATATTGACAGGGAAATCCCTATCCCTCAATCCCTAGGTGCAGGCATTCAGAAGTGAGACCTTTGGTAATAAAAGATTCTCACATTGGGTATTAGCAAAACAAAGAGGGATGGACGCTTTAGCCAAGGTGATTGGGGTGGAGGGGCAGACTCGGGGATGAATGTTAGGATTTTTCCAGAATTTCAACCTTTAATGCCCACTTTCTTCCTATTACTTTCTGCGTATCTTTTGGTCTTGGGGTGTTTTCTGCTTAGAAAGTGGCTAGGAATCTGAAATGGGAAACAGAGAGGCTCAGAGCAGTGACCCAGAACCAACAACCAAGAAGCCTGAGAGCTACGATCCTTAAGAGAAAGAGAGGAAAGACGTATTATCCTCCAGCTGTTCAGCCCAGCCTACTAGGGTGGGAAGGAGGCAGGAATAGAGGGAAAATGCCGTAACTAGGAAAGAGAACTGCCCATGCGGCCAGCTGGTCTGCAGTGCACGCTCCCCACAGAATCTCAGACTTGCAGACAGGCCCTACAGACTATTGCTTTTTATGAGCCATGATGCAAACTTATTGCGAGTGCAGGGTGTTGTTTCTTTAATCTTTTGAGGATATTTATGCTTTGCTAATTCTTTTTGTCTCTCTGTTTCTTACATTCATTGATTTATGGAAATAATACTAACTGAGCATTATCTACTCCACACGTTCTCAAGCACAGACGTCATCACAGTGATGAGGGCTGACATGACCTGGCTTCTCTGCCTTTCTTTCCTGTCAAGCTCCACTCCTGATTCGATTTCCATTTCTAGCTCCATTTCTCCCCCATTCAAATCACCCCATGCCTCTCTCTCCCTATGCCTAAAATGCACTGTTCGCTCACTCAGCACATACATATTGAGTACCTCTGGTGTGACAGACACCATTTGGGTCCGGTAGTACTGCAGTGACCAAACAGATGAGTTTCCATCTTTCAGAGGCTTCACATGCTAATGACCCTGAAGAACCTCCACAGGTCAGATCTCAAAACATAGTAAGCACCAAAGATAGTTCACTCCATATTCAGATTGATTTGGAAAGCAGAGTGAGCTGACCTTCAGGTTGGAGAGACAACTTGATCCAGCTACCGGGGACTGGAGAGGGCAGATGGGAAGTAAGTGTGTGTGGGTGTGTGTGTATGCGCATGCATGTGTGCGTGTGCGTGTGTGGGTGTGTAGAAATTTTTTTTCTTGAGAGACCCTATCAAGTCACTAGACTGGTAGAACAGATCAAAAACAGACATAATATTTCTGGTTTTCAGGAAAACCATTTGATAATATTTCAGGGAGAATGTCATCAAGATGAAGTCATCTGGGTTGTGTATGATTCAGGTAAGTGTATTAATAGCTGCATCTGTCGTATCCAAAGACTGTTGATTAAAGAATTCATGCCTATCAAAAAAGAAAATTCTTTTACCATTTGGTCATTGAGTTCTGTCTTTGATAGTGTTCTGATCCACACCATTCCCAAAGATGCCAATGAAGAATGAAGACAATCTATATGCCAGCAGGTGATATACCTGTGGCTGGGGCCACAGAGAGGCCCCAAGAAAGATGTCTGTGCCACTTCTGTTCAACGTTGTACCGCAGGTTCCAGCCAGAGCAGTTGGGTAAGAAAATCAAATAAAAGCAATTGGAGGGTAGGAAATAAAGACATCTCTGTTCACAGATGACATGATCTTGTATACAGGAAATTCTAAGAAATCAACTAAAAACTAATCAAACTAATAAATGGGTTCAGCCAAGTAGGAGGATACAAGATAAGAGACAAAAATAAATTGTATTTCTATACATTTCAAATGGATGGTCAAAGATAAGATGATAAAAACAATTCTAAAACTTAAAGATCTAAATGTATGGAAAGGTGACCCATAGTTATGGATCAAGAGACTTAATATTGTCAAGATGACAATATTCGCCAAAGTGATCTTACAGAGTCAGTGCAATCCCTATCGAAATCCCAGCTGACTTCTGTGCAAATCAAATCCTAAAATGTATATGGAATTCAAAGGATTCAGAATAACCAAAACAATCTTGAAAAGAAGAACTAAGGTGAAGGGCTCACAATTCAATTCCTTATTTCAAAACTTACTGCAAAGCTATAGCAATCAAAACAAAGTGGTACTATAAAGCTAGACATAAAGGTCAATGAAAAAGAATTGATGGTCCAGAAATAAATGCTTAAAATTACAGTTAACTGATTTTCATCAAGAATGCCAAAATAATTCAGTGGAGTAAAGAATAGTCTTTTCAACAAATTGTGCTACAACAAATGAATATTCGCATGCAAAAGAATAAAGCTGGACCCCTATCTCACACCACACACACACACACACACACACCTTAAGAGGGATCAAAGACCTAAATGTAAGTGACACAACTGTAAAAGTCTTTGAAGAAGTCATAAGACTAATCTTCATGACCTTTGATACGGCAAAGGCTTCTTAGCTATGAGACCTGAAGTACGAGCAACAAAAGCAAAAATAAATAAAGTTGGGCTTCATCAAAATTAACGTTTGTCCTTCAAAGGACACCATCAAGAAAGTGAAATGACACCTACTGAATGGGAGAAAAGCTTCGCAAATCATACCTCTGATATTGGGATTGTATCATATGTCTGATAAGGGAATTACAAAGAACTCTTCACAACTCAGTAACAAGAAGACAAACCACTCAATTCTAAAATGGGCAGAGGGCATAACCGGGCATTTCTCCATGGAAGATACACAAGTGCGCAGCACATACATGAAGACATGCTCAGCGTCATTAGCCATCAGGGAAATGAGACACCTCTTCATACCCACAGGATGGTCAGAGTGAAAATGACAATAGCAACCAGCTGCTGACAATGTGGGGGAAAAAATCTTCAAAATATTAAACCTAGTTAACATTTGACCCAGTAATGCCACGCCTAGGTATTTGCACAAAAGATATGAAAACAGGCTTACACAAAAACTTGTACAAGAATGTTCATGGTAGCATTATTCAAAATTGCCAAAAAGTGAAAACAGCCCTAATGTCTATCAGCTGATGACTGCATAATAAAATGCAGCATATTCATACAATGGAATACACAACGGCAAAAATGAAAGAAATAGGCTGGGTGCGGTGGCTCACACCTGTAATCCCAGCACTTTGGGAGGCCAAAGCAGGCGGATCACAAAGTCAGGAGATGGAGACCATCCTGGCTAACATGGTGAAATCCTGTCTCTACTAAAAATACAAAAAATTAGCCAGGCGTGGTGGCACGCGCCTGTAGTCCCAGCTACTTGGGAGACTGAGGCAGGAGATGCTTAAACCCTGGAGGTGAAGGTTGCAGTGAGCCGAGATGGTGCCACTGCACTCTAGCCTGGGAGACACAGCAAGACTCCATTTCAAAAAAAAAAAAGGGGGAAGGGGGAAGAAATACTAATACATGCTAAAACATAGATGAACTTTGAAAATATTAAGCTAATGAAAAAGGCAAGCCAAAAAAGACCACACAATCAAGTGATTCTGTTCATATGAAATGCCCAGGATAGGCAAATCCACAGAGACAAAAAAAAGTAGCTTACAGGTGGGCAGGGCCTGGGAGAGAACGCGATATTGGGGGGTAATGGCTGAAGGATATGGAATTTCCTTGGGAGGAGATGAGGGTATTCTAAAATTGTGAAGATGGTTGCACAACTCTGTGAATATAAGAACTAAAAAACCACTCAACTGCACACTCTAAATGGGTGAATTCTATGGCATATGAATTATATCTCAATGAAGCAGTTATGAAGAAGAGAAAGAAGGAAGAGGACGAGAAAAGGAAGGAGGGAAAGTGGGGGGGAAGAAAGGAAGGAGAGAGATTTCCACCCAACAGAGCTTCTAAAACTAAAGACAATTAAGAGAACGCATCTAGACTCCGATGTGTCTTCACTGTGTCTGCAGGTAGGATGAATTGTAATTAACCCTCCTGCCAAAACTCCCATGGCTCCTGCCACAACTTCCTCTGAGCAGCAGGGTCTGGGACAGGCAAAAGGAACAAGGACTGTATCTGCCATGGGCTCTGTCACTTCAGAGGCATAATTCTGACTCTATCCCCCAAGCAGTATGAGATACTTTTAACAGATTATGACCTTTTACCTGCCCTTGACCAGAAATGGATCCCTGTGTAACCCTGTGTACAGCAATTCTCAATCCCAGCTTTAGGATCAAGTTGCTATTGATACAAATAGCCACAAGATGACAGTGTTGTCCTACTCAAATTCTTAATGCATGGCCCTGTCCTCAGCTACTCACAACAGGTGTAAATGAAGTGATTAGAGTTTCCTGCGCCTCTGAAAACACTAGGCTTGAATCCATATTCTCCACCTCCCAGGTTCAGGCAATTCTCCTTTCTCAGCCTCCCAAGTAGCTGGGATTACAGGCATGTGCCACCACACCCAGCTAATTTGTTGTATTTAGTAGAGATGGGGTTTCACCATGTTGACCAGGCTGGTCTCAAACTCCTGACCTCAGGTGATCCACCTGCCTTGGCCTCTCAAAGTGCTTGGATTATAGGCGTGTGCCACAATGCCCAGCCATGAATCAATTATTATAAAATAACTATTAAAGTATTAGTTAAATGAGAAGAAATTATGTTTAGGATTAAACAGCCCTTCTTTATTAAACCTTCTTACCAAAAATGTGTTGGAAAAACCATTCAAGAATGAAAGCAAAGACGGCATTTTGACAGTTTCAGCAGATGCATGGATAAACACGATATGGTGCACACATAAAATGGAACATGAATCGGCCTTAAAAAGGAAGAAAATTCTGACACATGCTACAACGTGGGTGAACTTAAGGACATGATGCTAAATTAAGTGTGTCAGTGCAAAAGGGAAAATACTGTGTCATTCTACTCATATGAGGTATTTAGAGTAGCCAGATTCTAGAGACAGAAAGTAGAAGGGCGGTTGCCAGGGACTGGGGGAAAGAGTGGGGAGTTGTTTAACGAAGACAGTTCCAGTTTTTCAAGATGAAAGAGTTCTGTAGATAGTGGTGATGGTGTGAACGATGTCACTGGTGCACTTGAAAATGGTAAAAGTGGGAAAGTTTATGTGATGTATACTTTACCACAATTTTTTAAAAGTTAGTTACTTTTATAAATTTTCAAAATCACTTTTTTGAGGAACAATGAAAAATCCTCAGATGAGATGGTCACTCCCAGAATGAGGGAGAGAAGGGGGAGAGAAGGGGGATGTCTGAGGAAGGGCTGGGGAAGTCCACCAGCCCAACATATCCCTCCCCACCCTCTGCTGATCTCCTTCCTCTCGAAGCCTCTGGCCACCCCGCTGCTCAGCAACTCAGATCCAGGTGGCCTGAGGGCCACTCTGGGTGAGTACAGGAGTCACCAAAATTCACACTTGGGTAGTGGCTTGAACCAAAAGGTACTCAGAGCTTCCATTAGGACTGACCTCTAGAATGGGCCCTTCACCAGGCCTGCGTCCACCCCACTGCTGTCCTCTGGATGAAAACCAGCAGTTAGGTCTACAAGTGACACTTCCACTGAGAGCTTTCATTCCCTCCAGCACTGTTGTCTGAGCAGAGGACACCCCTCACCCCTCAGCCTCTGGAAGCTCAGGTTGGTCCCTCCACTGTCTCTCAGCCCCAAACCACACATTGGTCCCTTCAGGCTCAATGACCCCTGGGGCCCTTCAGAAAGCACACAGGATCTGCAGTCAGAGTGACCTCCTCAGCTGCAATTTCCATTTCCCCTGAGGGAGGCCCCAAGGAATCCAGAGCTGCGTAAGGAATCCCAGCCCTTCATGTCAGGAGCCACGATTAAGAATTCCCACAGCCAGGGCTGTCTAGATCTGTGTCTAGTCAAGACAGGTAGAAAGGCAGGTTCTATCAAAAGTATCAGCCAGGCCCAATGGCACATGCCTGCAGTCTCAGATTCTCGGGAGGCTGAGTTGGTTGGGAAGTTCATTGAGCCCAGGAGGTAAGGCTACACTGAGCTGCTATCATGCCACTGCACTCCAGCCCGAGTGACAGACTGAGACCACCAATCTCAAAAAAAAAAGAACCGAGTATTTTCATTATTTTTTACTGTGGGGAGCAGGGTGACAAAGTCTGGAGTGATGGTGGTGGATTTGGGACGGCGATTGTCCACAGCAGAGGTGAAACCACTGCTCAGAGGGGACAGTCTCTCCCAGATGGAACATCGCACAGGCACACACACTCTCGCACTTGCACACGCTCACTACTGGTCATGATTAAATCGATGTGATTAAAATGTGCACGGACAATATAGAAATCCCGGAGAAGCAGGTGTTTGCAGCCTCTGTGAAACCATCCCAACCAGCTCTGGTATAGAAGCTGTTCTATTTTTCTCTGGGAAGAATGATGTCACAGCTCGACAGAAGCACCTCCAACAAGCCAAATTAGAGACCCCGAGAGGCCTGTGCAAAACGCTTTTCTCTCAGGCAGGTCCCAGCCCAGGCTACCGTTCATACGTAAACACCGAGAGCTGGAATTACCAGGAGGCAAAGGGAAAGACAGCTAATTAGATAAACCTTCCTGCTTACAACCCCATTAGTTAATTAAATGATCACTTTACTGTGCAGAAAGTGAGCTGTCAGACTAATCCAAGTGTTACCAGCTTTATGGGGTCTGTGGGCCCTTTACAAGCTTCCTCTGCTCCCAAGTGTCAAATTGGGGCTATCCTGACAGATAAAAGCAACGTTGAGCTGCTCTGATTGCAGCCTTTCCCTTCGATATCTTTATACTGTGCTATAAAAGCCTATTATATTTAATTTAAAGAGTGAAAATTGTTGACCTCTCTTTCAATTGCTAATCTTTAGGAAACAATGAATGGAATATTATTTGAAAGGAATAAAGTGCTCCCTTTATTGGAGAGTAGTAAAAATCTAATAGTTGGCAAAACAATATGGTGTTTACTCTTCAAGATAGTTGGGTTTATTAGCTTAAGCGATCGAGAGCATTTTACAGTCAGCCTCAGCCCTCTCGGGTTTAGGTTTTACTTGGGTTAGAGCACCTGAAGTTATGCTCGTTGTTGTTGTTTTTCTTTTCTTTCTTTTTTTCTTTGCTCTTTCTTTCTCCCCTCCTCCCACCTGGAAAAGGATCAAAGATGACGCTTTTAAGGAACCTGTTAGCAAATATGCCCCATACTCATTGAGCCAAAAAATATCCTGCAACTGAAGAGCATGTTTTGTCAGATGCTACATCCTTCGTGGGCGGAGTATTGTGAATGAGAACTTGCCAGTGCAGGAAGCCGGGAGCTCAGAAGTGTTATGAGGTCTTGGAGCCAAGACAGGGGGTCTGCAAGTATCCGCCGACCTGACCCCACAACACGGCGCGCGCACACACACACACGTGGACGCGCACACACACACACACACACTCCACAACAGGAGGCGAGGGCTTGAGGCTGAGTTACAGCTTCTGTCCAGCCCTGAGAAGGCTCTGGGTCACCTGTGTCCCTCTATTCAGCACACAGGGCCCACCTGTCTGCATCCTCCACCTCCTGACATCCCAGGAGGGCAAGGACTTTGTACTTGGTACTTTAATGAGTTCAGTCTTGGGAGGCCAGGAGGGAGCTTAGCACGCAGGTGTTTAATAAGCACTTCTAGAATGAGGCAGGAAATGAGGGGACACTGAGCCAGAGAAAGTGTGACTTTTCACATTTGAGACTTAGAGCTCTTGGTTTTCACACGCAGCATCAGGTATCAGGGGCCCAGCCAGTAGTTCCCACATCTGAGCGCATGAAGGCAGCTGCACACTCCCTGACTGGGGAGGCCCGGGGAAGGGCCCCAGGAAACACACTTTTTTTTTTTTTTTTTTTAGACAAGAGTCTCACTCCGCTGCCAGGCTGGAGGGCAGTGGTACAATCCCGGCTCACTGCAACCTCTGCCTCCCAGGTTCAAGCGATTCTCCTGCCTCAGCCTCCCAAGTAACTGAGACTACAGGCATGTGCCACCACGCCCAGCTAATTTTTGTATTTTTAGTACAGACAGGGTTTCACCATGTTGGCCAGAACGGTCTCAATCTTCTGACCTTGTGATCTGCCCACCTAGGCCTCCCGAAGTCCTAAGATTACAGGCGTGAGCCACTGCCCCTGGCCAAAACGCTTTTTTCTTTTTTTTGTTTTTAAACAGAGTCTGGCTTTGTTGCCCAGGCTGGAGTGCAGTGGTGCCATCCTGGCTCTGCAACCTCAACCTCTCAGGTTCAAGTGATTCTCCAACCTCAGCCTCGCATGTAGCTGGGATTACAGGCGTGCACCACCATGCCTGGTTAATTTTTGTACTTTTAGTAGAGACAGGGTTTCACTCTGTTGGCCAGTATGGCCTCTATCTCTTGACTAGGCTTCCCAAAGTGCTGGGATTATAGGCGTGAGCACCACCCCTGGTGGAAACACACTTTTTTCTGTTCTTTTCTTTTCTTTTTTCTTTTCTTTTCTTTTCTTTTCCTTTTCTTTTTTTCTTTTTTCTGAGACAGAGTCTGGCTTTGTTGCCCTGACTATAGTGCAGTAGCGTGATAGCTCACTGCAACCTCACCTCTCGGGTTCAAGCGATTCTCCAGCCTCAGCCTCCCATGTAGCTGGGATTACAAGTATGCACCACCACATTGCCCGGCTAATTTTTGCATTTTTAGTAGAGACAGGGTTTCACCACATTGGCCAGGCTGGTCTCGAACTCCTGGCCTCAAGTGATCTGCCCGCCTCGTCCTGCCAAAGTGCTGGGATTACAGGCGTGAGCCACTGCACCTGGCCGAAACCCACTTTTAGCAAGCACACCACACAACTGCAAATGTTCAAATAACTTGGTTCCAACAGAGGCTACTTTTCTGCCATAGTGAGATGCGGAGAGGCTGAGGCACACATCTGCTGCTAAGCTCCGCCTGGGGTTTCCCGCTGCCAGGCTGTGGGTTCCACGAAGGCCTGGCCCAGGACCCTAAATGTTTGCCATCTTTGCCTCTAGTGGCCCTGCAGGTCTCGAATCAGGAGTAAAGATCGCAGCACCACTGCACACAGAGGTGAAGCCGAGGTGACAGGTTGGGCCAGCTCCTGCTCATGCACCCTGTTGCTAGGGATTGTGAAACAGGCAGGGGTGACAGGCCCCATGCCAGCCAAGCAGTCTAAATGTTCCAAAGGTGACAAGGCCCAAGGCAGGGCCTCCTGAATAAGCCCCCATGAATCTGATCACTCATGCCAAGAGAAGCTGCTTATCTCTTGAACTTTCAGCCTGCTAATTCCAACCAAGGTACATATCGCTTAGCTTTGGGCAATAAAAAGAAAAAAAAAAACGTGTGTTTATCTGCTGTAGCTAAATCCAGTCTCTCCCAGATGACTCTGCTGTAGGGCTATTTCCTGGTTCTCCAAGTTCCAGTTTCTATAGTCAAGGCCAGCCAAAGAGCACGGCTGACCCAGCGGCCTGAGAACTTGGCCAGCCTGAAGGCCCTCAGCCCAGTTACCCAGAGCCTGTCCAAGATCACAGCCAAGGTCAGGAGCTGGTGTGCAGGAGGCCATTGGCTCCCACGCCTTCCATTCCATAAGTAATGGGGTGCTGGTCAACGTGAATTCAAAAGGGGTTGATGTTATCCAAGTAAATCCCTTCTTGGAGTTAGATAGGGCCTTTGGGATGTCTGGAAAGACTCGTGCCCAAAGGAGCCTCCATCTGACACTGTGTTAGGACCTAGACCCCAGTGGCACAGCCCAGTCCTGAACCAGCCCGTGCCACCCCTGCCACTACCATCTTCTCCCTGCCCCAGCGCCTGGGATCTGGTTGTCAGCATCGCCAGGAATGGGAAACGGATTGGCAACAGGCAGCAATGTCAGCTCTTGCCCGTGGCCCTGGAGAGAAGGGGCCAGAGGGAGGACAAGCCAGCTTTTGGCAAACACATGGACTCAATGTTCTGGACTTCTGCCCCTCACCAGGAGTCCATTCCAGGCCCGAAGCAGCTCACCTTGGCTCTCTTTGATTTTGCCATTGACCAAGGCTCAGATCAGCTGTGGACACATGGGAAGGGTGGGTGGGGACAGGGGCACCGCACTGGCTATTCACTCGCACAGCAGACCTGAAGGGCAACCCCACAGAGGAGCTGCCCCTACGGCCCACCACCCAAGGGCCAACATTCTCTGCTCAGCCCTCATGCCAACTCCCACCTTGGTCAAAGGCGGACAAGGTCCCTGCAGACCCCTCTTGTGAAGCAAGCCTCTTTGCTGGGATGGAGCTGCTCGGATGCAGGCTACCACCCAGGGTCCCCCCTTGCAGGGTGGCGCCGACCACAGCCACCTTTGAGGAGCATGTCAGCGCTTGTGCTGCCTCTGCTGAATCATGGTTTGGCAGTTTTAATTTCTACAGAAGCAGCATGATCAGGCAACATGTGAGACTTTCTCCAGAAAGCAGAGGCCCTACTGGGGCATCTAGAAAAAAGGGTTGGTTTCCAGAGCACCAGAAACAGTAGCCTTTAGGTGCCCAGGGCCCTGACCCTAGAGAGATCGGGGGAATGGATGGGTGATGGGCTGGGGATGCGTTCCTGGTTACCTGTCCCTGTTCCCGCCCCTGGGCACCAGGCGGTCCTGGCATGCAGACTCCCACCCTGGCTGCGCCCTGCCATAAGGGGAAGGGAAGGGAGGACCCCCTGCACAGGTTTCTTTGGCTCAGTGGCACATCTCATCCTCTCCTCACTCAGTATCCACTGAAGCCCAGATACTGCAGGGCATGCTGTAAGGTAATGAGGCTAGACAGTGCCCGCGAGAGTGAGTACTTGATAAAAGGGAGATTTACAGCCACATCCGTCAACTTAATTATCGTTTACTAGGGTTTAAACTTAGTAGTAATCCTAATCTCTACTTAGTACGGTTTACAGGATCTGTGGACACTTTACAATCTTCCTCTATTGGCAAGTGTCAAATTATGGCAATAGTGATAAAACGGTGGAGTAAATGGAGGTGAGACAACCCCAGAACCCGCTAATATGCATTTTACTGCACTGTAAAAGCCTATGACTCTCTGATTTCGGATGAAAATTTGTAGCCAATAATCAGAGCTGATAATGTTTCGGAAACAATTCTACGGGTCATAAAAGTCCCCTTCGTGGCCTTCTACAACACTGACCTGACCGTGAGGGCCGTGGAGCCGGAGCAGGTTGCCTCCTGATGGCTTGCTGCCCTTCCACAGGAAAGGGTGCTGGACCACCTGACTCACCTGCTCCCGGCCACCTGGGTGGGCTCCTCCGGCAAAGAGACCGTTTTCCAGAGGACCTGGTAGGAAATGGCATGGAACACTTTCCAGGGGACCAGAGAAAGGGGCGGCTGGACCGGCTGTCCCTGGACTGGCTCCAGCCAGCTAGGCAGCCACATAGAGGGGAGCTTCAGGCCCATGTGATGGCTTTGAGCCCAGTACCCCTGAAAAGAACCAGTGCCTTCACAGAAGTGGCTCTATTTCTTTCTGATCTGCTAAACTTTTGCTGTCGGTCCTATCTATTTTCCCTAACTCCTTTTGACTGGTGTTCAGTTTAGACTTTCTCTACCTGGAAAGCAGTGTCAAAAGCGTTGATGCTTCCTGACTTGAGTTACTTGGTACTAAGACTGAGGAGGGAGACCCTTAATCATCCTTAAGTATCTACGACCACCTCCCCCTTGACTTCCACACTGCATCTCAATAGAAGGAAAGGCTGGCAGACCGGCACCACTTTTAATCGCCCTCCTGTCGATCGTAGGCATGATGTGGAAGAATCCGGAAGGCATTGTTTTCACTTAAACACGATCAAAGCCCCACCTAAGTCACGTACCCCACACCTACTCCATGGACCAAGACCCTTTCACGTGTAGCTTCTAGAGCTGTAAGCTTTTAAAAGGGCAAGGATTTTCTTTGTTAGGGGAGCTCCTCTATTTGGGGCATTCAGACCCACCGCAGCTCCCGGCCAAATAAACCACCCCCTCCTTCCCGGTTCTGTGTTGAATAGGTTTGTTTCACAGCTGTTCCCTCTGGGACTGAGGGGCCGTTCCCTCTGGGACTCAGAGACCTTTACTGGTTCTGGGGGAAGGAGCCTGTGATGGTGCCTCCCTCTCAGCCCCTTGGAGGTTCTGGGACTGGCTCAGCCTGCAGGGCCTCAGCCCTGGGGGCAGAGCTGCCTCGAGCCCACATGGTGATTTGGTAGCTCTAGGAAAAACCCCCCTTTCTGGAGGGGGATGCCGCCTGTGACCACACATGCCTTGATCACCGGGCTGCAGGGCAGGCCTCCCTGCACCACCCTTGGTGGACGCTCTGGCTCCAGCCTCTCTCCAGACGCTTGGAGTCCGTATTCCAGAGCCCCCAGCATGGCTGTCGGCTCCCAGGTCCTGTTTTTTCTTTTCTTTTTCCAGAATACTTCTTTTTCCCAGTGTCTTCTCCCCTCTAAAGCTTTCCAAGCCTGATCCAGTCCAAAGTTGGTCCTTTAGTGACAACCCCACAGCACCCCTGGGAAGGATTTACAGAACAAGAGTGTGCTTTCACTTTTCCACACAGAGTTAGATGGAGCCCTGGCCCCCAGCCATGCCTGGAGCTGGGGGACAGGGTGTGTTTCTAAGCTATGAATTCTCACTATTTGTGCACTTGTGGCTGAATCCAGGTGCTGGGGCCTGAGGTCAAAGGGGCATCTGGGGAGACAATGGGTCCAGATTAGGGCATGGGGTGGGGAGCACATGGGATGACCCCTACTCATGCTCCAGAGTCACCGCTACCACGCAATCCATCCATATGAGGGAGGGGAGCAATGTCCAATCAGAATGCTATCTGGCATTCTCACCTAGATGGGGATTAGTTTATCAACTGGCTTTCCAAGAGGCCCCAGGACACAGGGCAGGCGCATTAAAGGGAGACCACTAAATGAATGGACAAAGAGCCTGCCTTGACAAGGAAGGCCGGCCTAGCAGGGAAGGCAGGGTAGGTGGGGGAAGTTACCAGAGCACCACCACAGAGAAAAATCAGTGTGATCAGGGAAAGGGAGGACCCTCCGAAAGGGGGGACAAGGAGCTCTGAAAGGCAGAAACACAGGCTAAGGAGGCAGAGCCATCTTCGCAAGTGTCCTTGGGATCCGCTTTACAACCTGCCCAGGACAATGGGGGCTATAAAGTAGATCCTTAATATTTTATTTTGCTGAGGACAGACTCCAGGATGCATGCATTATCATTGCCAGAATATTTCTGATATCCTCAAAGTCATTCCTGAAACAGGCAGAGGCCTCAGGGTCCATCCTTCTGGCCTGACACTGACCGGTGGCAAGGAGGGCAGGGGCCAGGTGAGTTGCAGAGAAAGCTCCGGCAACGTGAGGATTTCCAGAAAGTCAGAGAAACTGCCTTTAACTCAGGAGAGAATCTTTCCCTTTGTCAAAGAAAGGAAGAAGAAAGAAAGAAAGAGAGAGAGAAAAGCATTCCAGTGATAAGAAGATTTCCAATTTCCAATCATCATGAGACATATTAAAAGAACATTCTCAAAGATTGTCAAGGCAATTGTAGTTAAAAGTCAATAATGGCTGAAAATAAAGTCAACACAATTTCTCTGCCCGAAAATATAAGTGCTCTGGAGATGATTTATTTGGCCATAAATTATTTCCATGCACAAGTATTTCCTTTTTTTCATTGTAAGTGTTTTAAAATGAGTGTCATTTGTATGAACGGAGTAGGGATTGAAGGGCTCAGGAACTTTCAGATCCTAAAAATATACATTTTAAATATACATACATTTAAAAATCAGGGCTCCCTGGGAAAGGGGAGGTCCTTTGGGTGGGAAGAAGGGAGCTTTGAGAAGGAGAAACACGAAGCGAAGGAGGCAGCGTCCTTGTCTTCCCAAGTGTCCTTGAGGTCTGCTTGACAACCTGATCCCAAGGAAATATGTCCCATTATCAGTGGAAACGGGAAACTTTCTTATCACTTAGAATCTTTTTTGAGAACAAGAGACAAATCTTCTTTATAAATGTACACTATACATAAAAATAAGCATCTAAATCTGCCAACATGAGGGCAGGTGAACCACTGGCTTTGGGGGCAGGAATTACTTGGGAGGCCTGCTGGTTCCACAAATGATGCAAGGAGCAAAGAGCTCCAGGCCAGGGGAGAAAAGGCGCCCAGCAAGCCGATTTGTTTGACTGTGTGCAAGGAGGCAAGAAGTCACTTCGGGATTCCGCCTATCTTATCCGCCCTATCTTATCAGGTGGTAAATCTGTCCTTTGATCTTGTCAACAATGTAGAAAGTTGGAGACAGCTGCCAACACCCCTCGTCAGCAGTGCCTCACCAGCCCCTCATAAAACTTTTATGAAACCTATCATAAATGGGCTGATAAGGAAGAGGGCTCAAGATTTCAAAAGTCAGCATCTCCGCAGAAAATGCCCTTCTCTACCGTCAAGGTTTCTTTATTTGAAGAGCAAACACAAACCATCAATTCCCACTGGCCATAAAGTTTCTGAGCAAAGAGTTCCACCAAATCCTAAGATTAGCAGAATTTGTTTGGGGTCTTACCCATGTTCAGAAACCACCTCCCCTCCCCTTCCCGAAATTCTCCACATGGGAAAGGGCATAGAGGGCTGGGGTGAGAGGGATGAGAAGAATGCAGTCACGGAGAAATAAAGAGCCATCTGATCCCCCAAAGCAAATTACTATTCTATGATCGAGTCTGGAAACAAGAAGAAGGCGTAGCATTTTAGTAACACGTCGTAAAACATAACTTTGGATTTATTTGAACTTCTGCTTAATTTTCTGGGAAAATTAATTGAACTCTCTGAGTTTAGCAGAAGTAGGCAGAGTCCTAACCATGCCCTCACTCTCTGGGAATTTTCTCAGTTGACCTTCCTGGACAGTGTCAGAGGAGTTGAGCTGCTAAACCAGAGGTCTTCGAAAATGGGGAAGTAAAGAAAGCCTTGCAAGCAGGGTGACTGGGCAGCATTCAGGGGGTGCTGATATGCTTCAGGGCAGCAAATGGTGCTGCTGGCAGACCACAGTAGAAAGCAGTTCACTGTACGCATCTGTTGCATGATGAATAGGTAAGCCAGAGAAAGCATGGATGATACCACAAGCATGCAAGCAAAGATAAACAGTGCATGAGCTGAGGGAGAGAAACAGAGGAAACGTACATTCCATATACGCACACTTTTTGCTAGTACCTTGCTTTCAAGATGATGAAAGGCGACAAAAGCAAAGGATCATAGAATTGATTGGGGGGAAAAAATTCTAGGTCTTTCATCTCTTCTGCCCCAGCCAACCAGTGACCAATTAAAAAGAAAAAGAAGGACCCTCAAGGCGGCTAATGAGCGAACTCTCCAGGCCAATCAGCTCCCCTGCATAGAAAGCCTCTCTCCTGCACATGCCCACGCTAGCAAATGCCTCCCTGCATCCTCTTCAGAGAGCGCCTTCTGGGATGCTCATCTCCTTCTCTCTCTCAGTCCTCCACACTTGCCTCATTGCCTGACAAAAAGGAAATCCTTACAAACCCTTACACACCGGCCCCTGAGCTGTGTTGAGTGCTCTGTGTTCCTCTGTGTGTTTTCCATGTCAATTTTTCTGTGTTCAGGAGGGTGGAGGCCACCACTGTTTGACGGACCCCAAAAGGTGCCTGCCTCAGCAACCTTTGGGCACCTGGAGCTGATGAGAAGAGTCGTCCAGGGAATAGTGCTAAAGGGTGAGGACTGGGGAAGCTCCTGCCTCCATGATCAGGTCATGCACTTGCCCAGCAATGCCCAGCAGAGGGCTCCATGGACAGGAGGGGCGGGCTCCATGGGCAGGTGAGATCCATGGACAGGCGGGGTGGGCTCCATGGGCAGGTGGGATGGGCTCCATGGACAGGCAGGGGGGTCCATGGGCAGGGCGGGGTGGGTTCCATGGGCAGGT
>CAUYQU010063660.1:7500-39987 GCA_963574635.1 Cheracebus regulus | reverse complement strand
ACTTAGAACACATTCTGCAAAGAATATACAGTAGGGAAAGCTGGGCCTTGATTAGGGGCTTGGGAGACAACTGTTAGGTGGAAGAGGATGGCTCTTAGATGTGTCAAGTGTCTACTACATGCTAGGTGCTCTGCTTATCTACCTGCTCAGGCACCAAGTTGCCTCCTTCAGCCCCAGAGCAGTGCCCGGACCATGGGGTTGGGCAGCTCTCACTGAGCAGGGCAACTATGTGGCTGTGCTGTGTTTTAGGCCATTTTTGCACTGACTGTTCCGGAGCCTCTCATCTCCTTTTCACAGGACCGGGGTATCCCCAGGTTGCTCATGCTGGACTTTTTTTTTTTTTTTTGAGATGAAGTCTTACTCTGCTGCCCAGGCTGGAGTGCAGTGGTGCAATCTCAGCTCACTGCAACCTCTGCTTTCTGGGTTCAAGTGCTTCTCCCACTTCAGCCTCCTGAGTAGCTGGGATTGCAGGCACGCACCACCATGCCCAGCTAATTTTTTATTTTTGTATTTTTAGTAGAGACGGGGTTTCTCCATGTGGGTCAGGCTGGTCTCAAACTCTTGACCTCAGGTGAGCCACCTGCCTCGGCCTCCCAAAGTGCTGGGATTACAGCTCTGAGCCACTGCATCTGGCCTCATGCCAGGCCTTAATATAGCTTGGGCCACAGCCCGCCTTTAGGAGGGAATCCAGCAAACCCAGGCCCGTAGGCCTGTCTGTTCTGCCTCGGGAAGAGGGGTGACAGCAGATGGTCACTGAAAATTCCGATTTTTATTTCCTTTTGTCAGCTTTCAGGCTCCTTTGGGTTGGAAATGCCAGATTTGCCCCTTCTGCCCTATGCTCTGGGGGCTGGGGCCACGGTGGCCCAGGAAGGCTGAGATACTTCCTCTTCTTCCACGGAACACCTCCTCGCCATGCATTGCTGTTACCTCCTCCCTGGTCTGGCCTGGTTTCACTTTCAACCTTTCTTCCTGCCACCCAGGCTCTGCCTGAGGGGAGGTTTGGGAGGGTGCTGGGCCTAGACCACCACAAAAGGGTCGTCACTGTGGACACTGGGCAGGGCTGCGCAAGGAGTGTCTTCAGGCCTGGAGCGGTCAGGAAGCACCAGCTGGGACTTCTGTCACCTCTGCTTATCTGCTAAAAGTGTTTTAAGTGCCTCTGGACCTGGGGCTGGGGACAGAGGATGGAGAAGGCAGGGCATGGGCTGTGGCAGGTACCCTGCCTTGCTCATTTGGGGCCTGGAGTTCAGGGGTGACTGGGAATGCAGTCTGGCCACACTCCAGCGTCCGTGGCCTGGAGGAAGGTCAGTTCATGTCCCGGGATGCAACTGCTGAGCCCCTGGGACCGTGACCAGAGCTGGGTGACAGGCAGGTCCCCTGTCCGGAGGCCCCTGTGAGGCTGTGCCTTTGTCGTAGGTAGCTTTGGGCACCATTCCCAGCTCCCCAGGAGGCAGCCATACCAGGCCCGCACTCTTGTCTCTAGAAGGGGTCTAAGTGAGCAAAGGTCAGCCCAGGGACCCTGCAACTCACCACTGAGGTCTCTCCTTTCCTTCTCTACAGCCGGGTCAGCACATGGCTCCCAGCCCCCATCTGACGGTGTACACCGGGACCTGCGTGCCCCCGTCTCCTTCTAGCCCCTTCTCCTCCTCCTGCCGCTCCCCCAGGAGGCCTTTCGCCTCGCCCAGCCGCTTCATCCGGCGACCCAGCAGCACCATCTGCCCCTCGCCCATCAGAGTGGCCTTGGAGAGCTCCTCGGGCTTGGAGCAGAAGGGGGAGTGCAGTGGGTCCATGGCCCCCTGTGGGTCTTCTGTCACCGAGAGCAGCGAGGCCTCCCTCGATGCCTCCTGGCCTCGCAGCCGGCCCAGGGCCCCTCCTAAGGCCCGCATGGCTCTGTCCTTCAGCAGGTTTCTGAGACGAGGCTGTCTGGCCTCACCTGTCTTTGCCAGGCTCTCGCCCAAGTGTCCGGCTGTGTCCCATGGGAGGGTACAGCCCTTGGGGGACATGGGCCAGCAGCTGCCACGACTGAAATCCAAGAGAGTACCAAAGTAAGAACCAGAAGGGGATGTGCCATATGCATGGGTGGCTGTGAGTGTGTGGGGCTCTGCATGTGAACGTGCATGCTTTGGGCCAGGGACTGGGGTAGGGGAGCAGGGCCCTGGAGAGCTGATACCCCAGGCAGCCCACTTGGATCCCTGGGCCACTGGGAGGTCTTCAGAAACTCAGTCTTGTCCTCCACTCGCTTCCTGAGAAGGAGGAGAGGGAACAGGTGTCCTTTTTCATCTTCCGAATCTCTTCCACTTTTGCAAATCTTTTTTCCCCTCATATGTTCTTGTCCCATCCTAAGACCTTCATTAGTCTAAGAAATCCATTGCACTTACAAAGAGCAGAAATGATTGGTGGCAGCGGTGGGACCTGCAGGTGGTGGAATGCCCTGGCCATGGTTCCGGGTGCTCCACCCCCTCCCTCACCATAAATGCCCTTACCTCCCATTGCCCTACCCTTAAGAAAACCTCCCCACCCTCCTCTGCATCCCCTCGGCACAGTCTCTTACAGGGACTTTCGGGGAGCCTTGATCTGGCAGTCATTTCTGTGAAAATGAAAGTGCCTAGCCTTTGCCTGAAGGGTGGCCCATCTAAACTTCATTTTGGGTAGTCCTGCAAGTGTGATCTCTGAGAACCCCAAGTTCCCAGAGACAGCTGAGCAGGTGCAGAACTAAGGCTCTGAGGAGCACTTTATAATGCCTGGATCGGAGCAGAAAGAAAACTTGCAAGTGATGCCACACAGAGAATCAGCTCCCACTCTTACTGAGTTTTGCAGGAGACAGTTAGGGATGCCCCCTGCACCAATCAACATGTTCCCGTTTGGCCCTGCCTGGGCTTGGAGAAGAACGTGCCATGCAGAGGTCTTAGGTTGCCATAGCTACCCAAGGAACGTGGCCTCTGCTGTGCATTGTGCATGGGGACAGCCAGGCACGGGTTGTTATCCCTCCTGCCTGTATTACTCAGGGGGAGAGGGAGGAGCAGGTGACTTTGGTTGCCTTAGGAAAGGGGTCAGGATCCAGTGTGAGTGTGTCTATTGATTTTTCCCAACTGGCCCCGTGGAGGGAATATTCCAGCTTTGGAGCTGCTGCTATGCATCATACATGGGTTTGGGACTTAAAAGTCTCTCTTCTCAAGGGCCACTACTTCCTCAGAAGTTGTTTTGTTTTTTTATTTTTATTTATTTATTTTTTTGAGACAGAGTCTCGCTCTGTTGCCCAGGTTGAAATGCAGTGGCGCGATCTCGGCTCACTGCAACCTCCGCCTCCCAGGTTCAAATGATTCTGGTGCCTCAGCCTCTTGAGTAGCTAGGATTACAGGCACATGCCACCACGCCCGGCTAATTTTTTGTATTTTTAATAGAGACAGAGTTTCACTGTGTTAGCCAGGATGGTCTCAATCTCTTAGAGTTTCGCTCTGTCACCCAGGCTGGAGTGCAGTGGTGCAATCTTGGCTCGCTGCAGCCTCCACCTCCTGGGTTCCAGCAATTCTCTTGCTTCAGCCTCCCAGGTAGTTGGCCAGGCTGGTCTTAAACTCCTGACCTCAAGTGATCCACTCCCCTTGGCCTATTAAAGTGCTGGGATTACAAGTGTGAGCCACTGCACCCAGCCCCAAAGAAGGCAGTTTAAAGGAGATGACTAAGTCCTGGTATGCCCTAAAGGGACCTCTTGAATCCAACAAAACCATAAAAATCCAAGCTCCTCAAAAATGAAAATAAAGCACCTTTAGAATTATCTTTCATTGGAAAGGAAAATATGAATCCCCAATAAAAAGATTCCACAGAGCCAATCACAGCACACACAGCCTTTGTAGTCAAATGCTCTACCCCTGAGCTATTCCTGCCCCCACCACAGCCTTTGGCAAATGCACCTGATGTGTTCATCTTCAGGGATGTCAGGATAATTTGGGGAGGTGCTATCCCTCCTGCCCCTACATGACTGGCTTTCCTCTTGTACATGAAGCTTTTTCCAGATCAAAATGGATGTGCCCACGGGGAGTGGGACCTGCTTGATGGACTCAGAGGATGCCGGAACAGGAGAGTCTGGGGACCGGGCCACAGAAAAGGAGGTCATCTGCCCTTGGGAGAGCCTGGCTGAGGGAAAGGCAGGCTGAGTTGCTGGCTCTGGACTGGGAGGATGCTCTGGCAGATGCCATGGAAATGGCCACAAAACACACTTGCTCAAGAACCAAAGTGCATTTGGGTGACATTTGAGGGTTAGGGAGACAAGATGGGTGGATTGTGGCAAAGAATGCTCTGGCTGGTTACCAGGGGCCAATTCTTTCTCCTCCTCCTGACCCTCCCTCCCTTGGGCAGAAGAAAAGCATGTGGACCAGAAGACTTTCCCTGCTGCCTTAAAACCAATAAAAGGTTAACTTTAAGTTTCTTGGAATGTTAGTGTGTGTCTGATTTTGTTCATGATTTATGAGCTATTATTTATGAGTTAAAGTCATGTCTTCTTCAATCTTTTGGACAAAGGGACACTGAGTCCCTTCCAAGAGCTCTCTCCTTGTCTAAATTGGTTTATGCACAATGCTTTCATCAGTAGAGCTCCCCAGGGGATGCCCTAGGGCATGGCATCTCACAGAAATGGAGAGAGGTCTGGGAGCAAGTGCAGTCCTAAAATGCCAGGTGTGTTGGTTCAGGTCCTTCAAGAAGCAGACACCAAGGTAAGATTCGATGGACAAGAGATTTGTTGGGGAAAACACCTGTGGAAGATCAAGGAAGGGCCGGAGCTGGAGAAAGTTGAAGTTCAGTGTTGGGGGAAGTTGGGTTGTTGGGGGGGCACAGTCCAGACCATGCAACAAGTCTGACCTCTGGGCAGGGAGCGTCTTAGATGGCAGTGCAGTTCCAAGAAAGTTCTGAACAGGCTGATGGGGTGTCCTTGAGCCAAACTCATTGTTGGAGAGGGCGTGCATCTCTGGGAATGTTCCTGCATTCATAACCCCATGGTGCATGGTCACGGGCTGGGGGCTCCCATGGGAGCCTGGCCTTGGCATGGACATGCTGGTGGATCCTGAGCTGTGGCAGCTTGACCATAAGCCCACGTGCTCCCTGTAGTAGGAGCTCTGAGCACTCATCTTCATTTCTGCTGTACCAGGCCAGTGGGAAATTCTAGAGGTTTGGACTTTGGGGTGCTCTTCCTACCTCCTCTCCTAGTTACTCACTCAATAAGTGTTTATTGAGTCCCTACTATGTGCCACACACTGTGCTAGGTCCTGAGGATGTTACTGTGAGTATGACTCCTTGTCTCATGGAATTCATCCGGGACAGTGTTTCTCAATCAGGTTAATTTTGCCCCCCAGGAAACATTGGCCAGTGTCTGGAGACATTTTTGGTTGTCAAGACTGGGGCAGCAGGTTGGGGTTGCTACTGGTGTCTAGTAGGAAAAGGCCAGGGATGCTGCTAAGTATCCTACAATGCACAGAAGCCTCCACAACAAAAGGTTATCAGTTCAGAACGTGAGTGGTGCCACTGCTGAGAAACCCTGCACTAGAGATTACAGACTATATGCTTGTGCCTGGTTTCTGCCCATGCTCTGAAGTATTGCCCCCAAAGGGCCTTGCTGGGATCATAATTGGATTGGACAGTGGGTTGAGATTAAGGGCTATGTGGTGAATAAAACAGTTCTTAAAAGCTTCATGGGAAGTCTTCACAAGAGAAAAAAAATCAAGTGGTTTGCCAAACCACTCATTATATCCCTCCCCTTTAGCCCTCAACTTCCTCAGAATTCAATGAGTAGATAAGAGCCCCTGACTTGCTTTTAACCTCTGACAACTTATTTAGCCCATAAATACTGGGGTCGCTGACTCATCTCTGCACACTTCTACAAATGAATGTTGGGTGGGTGTGTGGCTGAAACCTAGATTTGCTAATTGCTGGAGGGAAAACACAAATGCTTCAACACTTAAAGACCATTGCTTATTTTAGATTTTACTGATTCTGTTCCACTGGGCTCACAAGAGTCACTCACAAAGGGCTAAGAAAAATTTTCTCTCAGAATGTAAATGAAATAGTCTGGGCCTTTCTTGGAAGAGTGAGTGAACTGTAAATCTGATGCCTTTATTTGCAACCCTCATCTAAAATGAGATGAATGGCGAAGCAATACACACCCTTAGTTTACTACCAGCCAATGTCAAGAAATAAGGAGAATCTCAACCCTAGGTTTGAATATCATTGTTTAAGTGTTCCTCTCCTAAGCCCCCAGGGTCCTAAAGACAAACTAAGCCCACATGGAAACTAAGATCCACATGGATACAGCATCAATGACAAAAGGTTCCAGAATCCACTGGTTGGATTAAATAAAGTCCAGGCTAAAGTTAGTAATGAATAGGTCTCAGAACGAAGGAAGTGGTTCAAACATGAAAGAGTTTCTGTCTATAACACAGAGTTGCCTAAAGGCAGCAGGGCAGTCCAGGTCATGGGCTGGGAGTGAATGGAGACCAGGGAAGAGAAAAGAAATCCAGGGACCAATATATTTTTTTATCTTATTGCTCCACCCATCCCCCCGGTCACAAGTATGATGATTCTCCATCTTGTCTGGACATAAGAATCCACTGGGAAAAGATCCTGCTGTCCAGGCCACACACACAGAGCTGTGAAACAGGGTTGTTTTTTAGAGCCTTTCCCCGGTGATTTCTATGTCCAGTGCCTTGAGGTAGTGATTCAAGCTAGTTCACCACCCCTACACCCATGCCCATGCCCAGGGGGATAACTGAAAAGGAGGCAATGGTGGGAAAGTGGCTTCATCTTAATTTCACAACCAGGAAGTAGCATGCATCATTTCCATTCACATCCTATTGGTTGGTTGTTGGTCACATGGTCATACCTAGCTGCAAGGGAGCCTGGAAAATATAGTCTTCAGTTAGGCCAATTTGTGAGTAGCTAAACTTCTAGAGGTTCAAATACTAGGAAGGAAGATGGGGAGAGTGGATATTGGTGGATACTTGGTCTCTCCTGAAGTAGAATTATTACAGAGTCTTGGGGAGAATGGGTTACACTAAAATAATGTAATGTAATGTAATGTAATGTAACATAACATAATGTACTGTAATGTAATATAATATAACGTAACATAACACATAAAGCAAGAGGTGGGGCAAGAGGAGACAGGCGTGACCAGTTAGTTTCTGTTTGGTCAATATTTAATAAATGCCTATAAAATGTAGCTATGCTCTATTCCACTGTTCGGTGCTTTTCACTCATTCAGGCTGAACACCAGCTAGGTGTCAAACACCAAATGAGGTCCTGGGAGTAAAGCTGATTCCCTCATGGTGGTGCTATCATTGCTAGGGGAGTAAGATGGGGACATTGGATCTAGTCCCTGCTTGGGGAGTGCAAGGTTGTAGGCTGTGGGAGTCCCGCCTGCCCCTTTCTAGTTTGGAACAGCTTCTTGATTTCATCATCTGTGAACTGGGAGAAACAATTTGACCTTCTTCATAGAGCTGCTGGGAAGCCTATAGAATGAGATAATATGAATATAATTATGTTGCCTTCTCAGAACTGTATATGGTGCAAGAAAAAAGCAGCTTTGTTTTTTCCCCACAATGCTTCCTGTAAACCTATGCTGCAAGTTATTTCTTTTCCTAACCCTGGATGACAGCTCTGAGAAGTCCCATAATTTTTCTGGTCACTTTTAGATAATACAGATCCTCCAGGTACTATCAGTGATAAGAACAGTCTCCACTTAGCTCCTTATGCATTTCAAGTGTTAGTGTAATAAGCAAGACTTGAAACTTCATTCAAAGGCAAGGCTCCTTCCCTCCTTGGGTTTGGGCTGTTGTAGGCTGGGACGTCTGCAGGGGGGTGGGAGGGGGGACCCTGGGATGGCAGAGGTAGAGTGGGGGAACAAGAAGATTCTTACTTGACTAACACAGAAACCATTCATCAGGTTGTTCCTGGGATATTCCTGTTGGCTCTCTCTTAGGTAGAGGGTTTCCTAGATTTTTGAGGCCTTCTAGCCTGATACAGTTTGGCTTTCTGTCCCCACCCAAATCTCATCTGGAATTGTAATCCCCACATGTTGAGGGAGGGACCTGGTTGGAAGTGGCTGGATCTTGGGGACGGTTTCCCCCCTGTTGTTCTCATGATAGTGAATGAATTTCACGAGACCTGATTGTTTTATAAGTGTTTGGCATTTCCTTGAGCTCTCTCTTTCCTGCTGCTTTGTGAAGAAGACACTGGCTTCTCCTTTGCCTTCTGCCATGATTGTAAGTTTCCTGAGGCCACTCCAGCCATGCGGAATTGTGAGTCAATTAAACCTCTTGGTTAAATTATTTTTATTTTATTTATTTATTTATTTAAGAGAATGGGGGTCTCACTATATTGCCCAGGCAGGTCTCGAACTCCTGGGCTCAAGCTATCCTCCCGCCTCTACTTCCCTAGGAGCTGGGATTACAGGCGTGAGCCACAGCACCTGGCAATTCAAACTCTTTTTAAATAAATTACCCAGTCACAGGTAGTTCTTGATAGCAGTGTGAGAATGGACTAATACAGTGGCCCACTAACAGGGTGAAGTCATTGCGTCTGAGAGGAGGCAGTGCTGCTTCCTGCTTATGTGCTCGGGAAGAAAAGAAGGATCACTAAGGAGTCTGTGCAGGCCAAGGACTCATGAGCTGAGGAGACTGAAGGGAGCCGGGGACCTAGGGACACCTCACGCCTCACACACCCCAGCTTCAGAGGCCAGCCCTCCCCTCTGGGCAGCAGTCACCTCTTCACACTTCACCAGAAGAGGGAGTCCTAGGCTCACAGATCCCTAAAGAGCGTCGGCTGGGAGTTTCTTGTTAGCATTCAGGGACCTGTGTCAGAGAAGGCAGAGAGGCTTGGAGAACAGTGCCTTCCTTTTTGGAAAGCCAGACTGGAGTGTGGGGGTAGCAGGATAAGTGGGCCAAGGTGGGGACCCATGAGAGAGAAGCCTCTTTCCTGTCTGCGCTACTGTGGGTGACTGTGGGGCCCCTGTGCGGCTCTCCTGGCTACTGTGAGCTTATGGGGACTGAGGTTGAGGAGCTGGGAGGAGGGAGGCAAGGCTCTGTCCCTGCTGGCTTTGAGTGAGGGTTGGAACTCTCTGTGGAAAATCTCCAGCAGAAAGAAAGAGAACCCTCTCCCTCTCCTGCAGGCTGCGGCCAGAAGAATCTCACTCTCAAGGGTCATTTGTGTCAAACTCTGACTCCTAGGACTGGAGACCCATGAAGCCTCATTCATTTTTCTCTTTTAGAGACAAACTTTCTCTGTCACCCAGGCTGAAGTGCAGTGGTGATCATAGCTTACTGTAGCCTTGAACTCCTGGTGATCCTCCCACCTCAGCTTCCCAAGTAGCTGAGATTACAGGCACTTGCCACCATGCCTAGCTAATTTTTTAAGGCTTTTCGTAGAGATGGGGTCTCCCTGTGTTGCCCAGGCTGGTCCAGATCTCCTGGGCTCAAGCAATTCTCCTGCCTCGGCCTCCCAAAGTGCTGGGATTACAGGCATGAGCCACAGTGCCTGGTCTCTCATTCATCTTTGATGACAACCTGAGGGATTATGAGCCCCTCTGCTGAGGGAGTGAGGCTTGAGCTGGGGCACCCAGAGGGACTGGAGTGGGATGGCATGTAGGGGGGATAAATGGGATCAGAAAACAAGCTTTTGAACCACTCAGCTGATGGGAGGGACCTGTGTATGGCCTCATAACAGGCCACTGAGGGAGGGGAAGGCTCCTTTTCTTCTGGGAAGAACAGAAGGATAGTATTCAAAGGCCCCTGGGAGTGGGGGGAGTATATTTATTAGGAACATCTGGCTTGGGATATGGCACTGGTTACAGCAGCATCACCCGTGTCTAAGGAGGGGTGGGAGCCACATACATAGAGGTGTGTATGTGCGTGTGTGTGTGCATGAAAGCGCCCAGGGCCACTCTCTGGACCATCCATGCACACTTTGGTCCATGCACACTCCAGTCCATGCACACTCTGGTCCATGCACTCTCTGGTCCATGCAAGCATGGAGTATCTGGGTGGCACGTGCATAGCGTGCTGTGGCTATGCGCCTGGTACTGGCACAGGTGTCAGTGGGAACACTATGCAAGCCCCAGTACAGTAGTTACTCCATGGGAGTGTGGAGAGGCTGTGGAAGGCATCACCAAAGATGTCTGTGAGAAGCTCTATGCTTTATGAAGTGTGCTTCTGTCTCCCTGACCCATGATATTTAGGGAAAGGGGAGCACAGTGTGTTAGATGAGGCAGCGGGAGTGCAGAGGGGTTCAACAGATGTGACCAAGGTCATACTCTGGGCTTGTCCTGGCCACATTACAGGAGGTCTCCCTACCTCCCTACAGAACCTTTAGAAAACATTTTCAGAGTCCATCTTCTAACTTGTGCATCCTTTATTCCTTCACCTTAACCCATAGGTAGCTAGCAAGTTGTCCTTTGTCCTGGAGGACTCGATCTTGGGGAGTTAGGGATTTAGACAACCACAGCTTACAGGCTTACGTTTAAAGAGCCCCTCATGAATTCCTGCTCACATTTGATCCTCACTACAGTGTTGAGAGGCAGGAGACCACCTTTAGTTTGTAGATGTGACTTCCCCACTTACAAGTGGTAGAAAGACTCCAATTGAAGCCTAATGCCCTTTATTCTCTGTTTCTCTGTCTATACATATGTTATATATTATCTGTATAATCTAAATTTAAATTTTGGAATTTTGGCCAAGCACAGTGGCTTACACTTGTAATCCCAGCACTTTGAGAGGCCGAGGCGGGCAGATCACCTGAAGTCAGGAGTTTGAGACCAGCCTGGCCAACATGGCAAAACCCTGGCTCTATGAAAAATACAAAAATTAGCTGGGTGTGGTGACAGGCACCTGTAATCCTAGCTACTCAGGAGGCTGAAGCAGGAGAATCTCTTGAAGCCAGGAAGCAAAAGTTACAGTGAGTTGAGATCTCACAACCGCACTCCAGCCTGGGCAACAGAACAAGACTCTGTCTCAAAAAATAAAATAAAATAAAGTAAAAAAATGCATCTTGGAATTTTAAAAATACAGAAGATACAATAAATTATATAATAAACATCCATATGTATATTACTTAGAATTGCCTAAAGTTAACATGTTGCTCTGATTTTTTCTAATGCTTAAAAAAAGGTTAAATAATATCTTTATTCTCCTTTTCTCATCCACTATCCCTTCCATCTTCAATGTCACAGTTGTTTTTAGTAAATGGTCAGTTAATAAATATTTTAGAACTTGCAGGTCACTTTTGATCTCTCTTCCTCCTTCTCCTCCTCTTCTTCTTCTCCTCCTTCTTCTTTTCCTTCCTTCCCCTTCTCCTCCTTCTCTTCCTCCTCCTCCTCCTTCTTTTTCTTCTCTTCTTCCCCTTCCTCCAACCACTAAAAAATGTAATATCAATCACCCTTTCCTGATAAAGGTTTAATATCCAGAATATATAAAGAATTCCTGCAACTCAACAATCACAACAAAAACAAACAACCTGATTAGAAAATGGGCAAAGGAGCCAGGTGTGGTGACTCATGCCCAGCACTTTGGGAAAGCAAGGTGGCGGATCACTTGAGCTCAGGAGTTTGAGACATGGCGGAAACTCATCTCTGTCAAAAATCAAAAAAGTAGCCAGGCATGGTGACACAAGCCTGTAGTCCCAGCTACTCAGGAGGCTGAGGAAGAGGATCACTAAAGCCCAGGAGGCAGAGGATGTAGTGAGCCAAGATCGTGCCACTGTACCCCAGCCTGGGCGACAGAGAGGGACTCTGTCTCAAAACAAAAAAGTGGGGGAGGGGGTGGGTGGGCAAGGACTTGAATAGACATTTCTCCAAAGAAGATATACAAATAGCCAATAAGCACATGAAAAGACGCTCAACATCGCTAATCATTAGGCAAATGCAAACCAAAACCACAATGAGATACCACTTCACACCGACTAGAATGGCTGTTAGAAACACAGAACAGAACAGAAAAATGGTGCAGCCATGATGAAAAACAGTGTAGTGTTTCCTTTAAAAACTGAAAACAGAGTTACCATGTGATGCTGTAATTCCATTTCTGGTTAGATATCCAAAGGAATTGAAAGCAGGGACTCAAACAGATATTTGTATACCTATGGTCATAGCAGCATTAATCATAATAGCTATGGAAACAATTCAAATGTTGATCCGTGAAGGAATGGATAAACAAAATGTTCTCTATACATGTAAAAGAATGTCGTTCAACCTAAAAGGGAAAGAGATTCTGACACATGCTACCATATGGAGAAACTTTCAAAAGGTTATGCTAAGTGAAACAAGACAGTAATGAAAGGAAAAATACTGTATGATTCTGTCAGAGGTGTTCAAGCTACAGCAACTCCATCTTGAATAGGGGCTGGGTAAAATATGGCTGAGACACACGGGGCTGCATTCCCAGGAGATGAAAGCATTCTTAGTCACAGGATGAGACAGATCAGCACAAGACACAGGTCCTAAAGGCCTTGCTGACAAAACAGCCTGCTCTAAAGAAGCCAGCCAAATCCCACCAAAACCAAGATGGTGATGAAAGTGACCTCTGGTCATCCTCACTGCTCATTATGCGCTAATTATAATGCATTAGTGTGCTAAAAGACACTCCCACCAGTGCCATGACAGTTTACAAATGCCGTGGCAATGTCAGAAAGTTACCCTATATGGTCTAGAAAAGGGAGGAACCCTCAGTTCCAGGAATTGCCCATGCCTTTACCAGAAAACTCATAAATAATTCACCCCTTGTTTAATATATAAATCAATAAATAACTGTAAATATCCTAGTCCAGCAGCCCGAGCTGCTGCTCTGCCTATGGAGTAGATGTTTTTTATTCCTTTACTTTTTTAATAAACTTGCTTTCACTTTACTCTGTGGACTTGCCCTGAATTCCTTCTTGCTCAAGATCCAAGAACCTTCTTTTGCGGTCTGGATCAGGACCACTTTCTGGTAACAATTCTACTTATATGAGGTAACTAGAGTAGTCAAATTCACAGAGACAGAAAGTAAAATGGTAGTTGCCAGGGGCTGGGATAGGGATGGTGAGAATGGGGAGTCAGGGTTTAATGGGTACAGAGTTTCAGTTCAGGAAGATGAAAAAAGTTTTGGAGATGGATGGTGGTGATGGCTGCAAAACAATGTACTTAATGCCACTAAACAGTGCAGTTAAAGATGGTTGAAATGATAAATTATATGGTATGAATACCTTAACACAATAAACAAAACTAAAGCCATTCTTATCAGAAGACTATAAAAATAAGCTGCTGGCTGGATTTAGCTCAAGGTCAAAGTCTGTTAAGCTTTGTGCCATATTACTAATTTCATTATGTTTTTAAACAAAATAACTCATTAGGGGTGTTTTATTGTGTATTATCTCCATTTCTTTTTTAGCTTCAGCTACAAGTTTATCCAACTTTGTGCTCATCACTCTTCTTTGGATATCAGTTCTTTTTCCTGGTCCAATTTTCTTTGTACTGAAGTGCATCCTTTAGTGATTCTTTCATCGATGGCCTTGAGAGCAAACTCTATTTTTCTTGTCTTAAAATGTTTTTATTTTATCCTCATCACTGTTTTAACCTATTATTACTTTAATCATCTACTATTAAACAATCATTTAGGAGAACTGAAAAAGATAGGTTGAGAGTAATTTCTCCTTGGCAATTCAGATAGCTTTTCATCATCTTTTGCCCTGTCTTGTTGCTGATGAGAAGTTCAGTTACTTTTGCCTTATAGATTTTCTTCTCTATTTTCCCTCTAAGTACTGGTCTTTGTCTTGAGTGTTCTGCAGTTTCCCTGTAACATGTCTAGGTGCAGAGGTGTTTGTGTTTATCCTTCTGGGGGGTGATGCTTCTTCAATCTGAGGGCTCATGTCTTGTTTCCACTCTGAAAATTCTCATTTATTGTCTTTGGATAATGAGACAATTTTCTTTGCTTTCATTTTCTTTGCTTTCTCCTCTCCTCTCATTGTCTTTGCTTTCTCTTTTGGCAGCTCCTATTACATGTTTGTTATACCTTAGGGAGTCCCTTTTTCCTGCCCTGAGCAGCCCTTCAGGAATTTCACCTGATGGAGGGGTCTTAGGTCTGGTCTTCCAAGCCTTGGATGACAGAGCATTTCCTATCACTCTTCCCTGGGCCCAAGGTAATTGTTCTCTTCATTCAGTATTAATTCCATGTTTTCTGATGGGGGAGTTCATGTTAACTCACTTCTCCTGTTGTTAGAGCTGGGTGTCCACCAAGGACTTTCTTTCCCACAACAACATAGCTGCCTGTATATGTGTCATATATTGTTATACACATATATTTAATATACTTGGATGTATATATTTCTTATAAATCCCTATGTATATTTTGTATGTATATACACATACTGCTCTAAGTTATCAAATGACAGTATTTCCTTCTCCATGTAGCTCCATTTTAACAGGGACCTTTGACTTAAGAAAATGCATCTCCAAACTTAGAATTGTAGGCACCACAACAAGCTGTAACTTGGGGACAGGGAGATTCACACTTCTTCATGGATGCTTTATGAGGCTGGCTCTGGCTCTGGCCCTGCCTCTTTGATTTCCATCCTAAATACACAAACATGTGAACACCACCCACCCTCATCATTCCATCTGTCAATTTATCCATTCATCCATCCATTTACCCATGCTTCCATTCATCCATCTATCCATCCATCCACCCACCCATCCGTCTATCCATCCATCCATCCAACCACTCCCCACCCATCCATCCATTCATCCATCCACCCATCTATTTGTCCATCTATCTCATAGGATCCATTTGAACCTGCCAATATCATATGAAGGTTATCTAAAGTCAAAAACATCTGAACAAACAGCATCCACATTGGGGGAAAAAGACCAAAATACCTTAACTACATTTTTTCTTTTTTTGATAACTTAATTTTTTCTTTTTTTGATGATGCTCCTAAAAATATAGCTACCACAAATACTCTCTCCAGGATGTTTACAGCCAGAAAGGAGATGGACCACTCACACCTGGATAAGAAATTACGTAAATAAAAACTTATCAAAATCTTCCATGCTTTCTGCTTGTTTCTCATTAGTTCCTTACCATTTGCTCTCTTGGAAAGTCTTAAACCCCCTTCTCATTAAGATGATATATAAACCCTTACCTCTCACTATTCAGAGAGACAGATTCTTGGGAACTCCCATGTATGCAAATAAACATTGTCTTTTCCCAACCTGTCTTTTATCAGTTAATTTGCAGGCCCCCAACCACTGAACCTATGGTAAAGGGAAACATATTTCTTCCTCTACACCATATCCTCCATCTATGCACCCCTCTAAGTTTCATGGCAGGCCCACTAGGCATTTGGTATGCTGTCATGAATAAAATTAGGCCTGATCTCAGGAATGTATAGTTTAGATGGGGAGCATACTTTTTTTTTTTTTTAGACAGAATTTGGCTCTTGCTGCCCAGGCTGGAGTGCAATGGCATGATCTTGACTCACTGCAAACTCCGCCTCCTGGGTTCAAGTGATTCTCTTGTCTCAGCCTCCAGAGTAGCTGGGATTACAGGCCCATGCTGCCATGCCCGGCTAATTTTTTTTTCTTTTTAGTAGAGACAGGGTTTCCTCATATTGGTCAGGCTGGTCTCGAACTCCTGACCTCAGGTAATCCACCCACCTCAGCCTCCCAAAATGCTGAGATTACAGGTGTGAGCCACTGCACCCAGCTAGAAGCATACTTATAAACTAAAAATTATAATACACTGTGTTAGGAATGGGTGCAGAACTTGACACCTAAGGGTACACACTCTGGTGTCATACTGCTGCTTCAAGTCAGATCCAGGTTCTTTCCTAACCAAGTGACCTCAAGCATTTCACCAAAGCTCTCCAAAGTTCAGTTCTCCATCCATAAACTTGAGATCAGAAGAACACAGCCTCCTTAGGGGAGGGAATGTGAAAATCACCAGCTAACTTATATGTAAACAGCTCAGATCAGTGGCTGGGACCTGGTGAATGCTTGATGAATATTTGCTCCAAGGTGATGTTGAAGCAAAGAGGAAGCTTGAGAGAGTCTTGCTGGCCCCAGGATGGGCTAGTGTATAGAAAGCATTCGTTCCTTTGATTAATATGAAATGGCCAGAAACATAAGAAAATCATCTCAGAAGCCTTACATTTGATAAATGCAAAATAACATGTTGAAGTATAATCCAAATATAAAATGAAAAGGCACCAAATGAAGGAGACAGCTACTTCAGTAAGGAGCTGAAATAAAGTATTTTCTGGGATCCAGTCCTTGGAAGGCGAGGAGTCAGTGTTCAGGGACAAAGAAAGAGCAGTCTGGTTCTGTGCCCCACCCAACTCTCATGTTGTAGTTCCCAATGTCAGGTGAGGGACCTGATGGGAGACGACTGGATCATGGGGTGGATTTCCCCCTTGCTGTTCTCATGATAGTGAGTGAGTTCTCACGAGATCTGATTGTTTAAAAGTGTGTAGCACCTCCCGCTTCGCTCTCTTTCTCCAGCTCCCACCATGTAAGATGTGCTGGCTTCCCCTTCACTTTCTGCCATGATTGTAAGTCTCCTGAGGCCTCGGGTACAGCCTGCAGCACCGTGAGTCAATTAAACCTCTTTTCTTTATAAATTATCCAGTCTTGGGTAGCTCTTCATAGCAGTGTAAGAACGGACTAATACAGGAACACAACAAGCTTTACACCCAGCAGGGTCCACATACTTGACCCAAGTCACTGGCTTCCATTGCATATGTGATTTGTTAGGTATTAGAAAGACCTAAATAGCAGAGGTCTCTCCTTTCCTTCCGTCCTCCCTTCCTCCCTTCCTTCGTTTCTTCCTTCCTTCCTTCTTTCCTTTCTCTCTCTTTCTTTCTTTCTTTGTATTGCTTTTGCTATTCAGGGTTTTTAGTGATTCTATACAAATTTCTGCATTGTTTTTCTTACTTCTGTGAAAAATACCATTGGAAATTTTATAGGGACTTTCTTTCTTTATCTCTTTCTTTTTTCTCTCTCCTTCCTTCCTTCCTTCTTTCTTTCTTCTTTTCTTTCTTTCTCTCTCCTTCCTTCCTTCTTCCCTCCCTCCCTCTCTCCCTTCTCTCCTTCCTTCCTTCCTTTCTCTTTCTTTCTTTCTTTTGTTTCTTTTCTTTTTGCTCTTGATGCCCAGGCTGGAGTGCAATGATGCAATCTCAGCTCATCACAACCTCTGCCTTCCGGGTTCAAGTGATTCATAGGCATACACCACCATTTCCAGCTAATTTTGTATTTTTTTTTTAGTAGAAATGGGGTTTTTCCATGTGGTCAGGTTGGTCTTGATCTCCCGACCTCAGATGACCTGCATACCTCTGCCTCCCCAAGTGCTGGCATTAGAGATGTGAGTCACGGCGCCCAGCTGTCACTACTTTCTTTGTAGAGCACCCAGTCCTGGTCCTTCCCTGTGCTACACCTGTCTTTTCTCCTGTTCTTGGGCTTCTAGGCAAAGGGAATTTGAAGCATTGTAGTAACACAGCACTCTTGGGACTTCTGGCCAGTCTTCTAGGTAGGCCTTTGCCCCTGTGTCATGGTTCTTGAATTTTGTGTGTATGACTCATTACCTTCATCTCAATATATTTCAACAATTGGAACTTCTATGGGGCACAACTCGTGTCCACAGCCTTGTCTATGTACAGAGCCCAAAGCAGCACCACAGTTTGGGGTTTAGGCTGTTGAAGATGTTGGGTCATCAGTTATTAAGTTAAAAATCTCCTAATTTTATAGAAAATGTCCAGATATATCACCTTATCAATGGAGGACAATATTGTGAATGAGTGGTCCTTTTATTATTTCACATTTATCTCTCCCATTAATCTCCAGTGTTCTTGTTAAAACAGATGAAGTCCATGACGTCACAGCAGTCAGTGGCCTGGATTTTCATCTTTTTAAAAAATTCCCTAAAGGTGATTTTACTGAAACACTAGTCATGCTGGATTAGGGTGAGTCACAAGCCCAGTGACCAGAGTCTTTATATGAAGTGGGAGGACACACAGAGACACACAGAGGGAAGAAGTTCATGTGACAATGGAGGCAGAGATTGGAGGCAGCTGCAAGCCAAGGAACACCAAGGATTGCCTGGAGCCATCAGAGGCTGGAAGAGGCAACAAAGGACCCTCCCCTAGCCTCAGAGGGAGCACAGCCCTGCCAGAACCTTGATTTGGGATGTGTAGCCTCCAGATCTGTGAGAGAATTAGTTTCTGTTGTTTTAAGTCACCTTGTTTGCAGTCCTTTGTTACAGCAGCTCTTGGGAACTCATATGGCAAGCTTGTAACAGTTTGATTATTCTCCTACAAATTAACATTGTTTTCAACTTTTCATCAAAACAAATGCTGTTGTAATGAACATCCTCATACATTCCTCTATGCACACATCTATACGTATCTCCCTAGGACAGAAACCAAAGGCCAGGCATGGTGGCTCATGCCTGTAACCGCAGCACTCGGGGAGGCCAAAGTAGGAGGAACGCTTGAGCCCAGGAGCTGATGATCAGTTTGGGCAACTTAGTGGGTCCCTGTCTCTACACAAAAGTTTTCAAAAACTAGCTGGGTGTAGTGGTGCACACCTATAGTCCCAGCTTTTGGGAGGCTGAGGTGGGAGGATTGCTTGAGCCTGGGAGGTTGAGGCTACAGTGAGCCTTGATCACACCATTGCACTCCAGCCTGGATGACAGAGTGAGACCCTGTCTCAAAAAAAAAGGAAAAGAAAAGAAACTAAACAGAAGAATTGACGGATTAGAGTATGCATATTTTAAGACCAATCTTCCATGCCAAATTGTATTTTGAAAAAATTTATTTTTTTACATTAGTTTGTAGAGATGGAGGTCTCCCCATGTGGGCCAGGCTGGTCTCAAACTCCTGGGGTCAGGCAATCCTCCCACCTTGGCCTCCCAAAGTGCTGGGATTACAGGCATGAGCCACCATGCTTGGCCACTAAATTGTCTTTTTAAAGTCTGTATATATGAGGATAATCATGCCCTTACATCTTAGCCAGAATTGTTAGAAATATTTTCACATTGCTCGTGCTAGAATTTACTGCAGCAGTGACACAAGGGGTGTTGAGCACATTCTTCTAGAGACCGAGAATGTCAGGGGCTCTGGTCCTCCTGCAAACTCTGAACCCTGGGAGGACAGAGGTGGTCAGGATTACCAGAGAGGCTGCTGGGCACGGGCCTCCCTGCCTGTCCTCTGGTGTGTCCCAGCCTGCACCAGGTGAGTCGGCCTCAGTGGGCTTTTGGTTTGTATTTTGTGCTACCATCATTAGTAGTCCCAGTGTAAAGCTTAATAGGAAATCAGAGAATCTTTGTTATTACATCAGTTACATTTCACTTCTTTTTTTTGTTTGTTTTGTTTTGAAACAGGATCTCACTCGGTTGCCCAGGCTCAAGTGCAGCAGCATGACCAGGGTTCACTGCAGCCTCCAACTCCCGGGCTCAGGGGATCCTCCCACCTCGGCCTCCAGTGAGAATATAGGCATGCACCACTATGCCGGCCTAATTTCTGTATTTTTTTTTTTTTTTTTGGTAGAGACAGGGGTTTGCCGTGTTCCTCAGAGTGAGCTCAAAATCCTGGGCTCAAATGATCTGCCCGCCTTGGCCTCTCAAAAGTACTAGGATTACAGGTTTGAGCCACTGTGCCCAGACTGTATTATTTAATTTATTTATTTATTGAGACAAAGTCTTGCTCTGTTGCCCACGCTGGAGTGCAGTGGTTTGATCTTGGCTCACTGCATCCTCCATCTTCTGGGTTCAAGTGATTCTTCTGCCTCAGCCCCCTGAGTAGCTGGGATTGCAGGTGTGCGCCACCATGCCAGGCTAATTTTTGTATTTTCAGTAGAGACAGGATTTCGCCATGTTGGCCAGGCTGGTCTCAAACTCCTGACCTCAGGTGATCCACTCGCCTTGGACTCCCAAAGTGGTGGAATTACAGGTGTGAGCCACCACTCCCAGCCTGTATTATTTTAATCTGTGATTTATCTTCCTGAGAGACTGTGAAGTCATTAAAACTGGGGGCCATGCAGTCCTCTTTGCATCCCCAGACGTAGAACAGCCTGTTATGGGAAGGGACAGAAGTGGGATGTTTTAGCCTCCTTGTTGGGGTTCTGCCCTTGAGGCTGCTGGGGCCCTCGTGTCTTCCCCAGTAACACATTCTGTCTTTGAAACATAAGTGCGACATCCCACTCCCTTATGGAGTCAGGCCTCAGGATGTCAGTTACTAGGGTAGGTTGGCCTGATCCCAGAAAGTGACTCAGATGCCCAGGCACACCCCTGTCCCTCCTTGTGGGAAGTCTCACCCCAGAGAGGCTGACTCCAGGGTTGTTGAAATTGAGGAGGCAGGTTCTGCTGATGACTGCTTAAAATTCATGTTGCCATGGCAGCGTGGCATTAGGCCACTGGTGATCCTGCTGCACAAAGCTTTGATCTCAGAGAAGGCAGGGTTTCTTTTGCTCTTTAGCTGGTTCTAAGGGGACACTGCCTTGGGACCAAGCTTTAGTTTGCTCCTGGACCTGGGGATTGTCCTAGAAGCAGAAAGCTGGGGACAGCAAGACAGAGGACAAGGCCCTCAGAAGTCAACTCAGCCTTGAGACTGTGATTTGAGTTGGAGGGAGTTGGCTGGAAACCCTAAGGGCAAGAGATCTGGGTCTGAAGAGAGAGCAGTCAGGAGGATCTGTAATGAGGGGATGTGTATGCACTGCTTGACTTGAGAGAAAAGTGGAAATGAAATGGTCTGTGTGGGTTTCCAGTAGCAGCGCTAAGAAGAGGGTGGCTGATAAATGGGCTGGCTCAGCATGTCTCAGCGCCATTAGTAACTTACACATTCATTCGACACCCATTTATTGAGGATATACTATGTGGGTGGTGCTGGAGGAAGCGAATGACTCACATGGCTTCAGTCCTTGAGGACTTTCCCAGCTGTCAGGGCACAAAAATGCACTAAAATAACACAAAGCAGGCTGGGCGTGGTGGCTTACACCTGTAATCCCAGCACTTTGGGAGGCTGAGGTTGGGCAGATCACTTGAGGTTGGGAGTTTGAGACCAGCCTGGCCAACATGGTGGAATCTTGTCTCTACTAAAAATACAAAAATAAGCTGGAGGAGGTGGTTGACACCTGTAGTCCTGGCTACTCCAGGCTTAGGCAGGAGAATCACTTGAATGATGGAGGTGGAGGTTGCAGTAAGCAGAGATTGCACCACTGCACTCCAGCCTGGGTAACAGACAGACTCCATCTCAAAAAAAAAAAAAATTACATAAAAGAAATAAAAATAAAAAATAAAATAATGCAAAGCAGAATGTGATCAGTTGTCTGGAGACGATGACATTTTAGAGGGAATCACCCCACTGGTGCAATTGGGGTGTTCCTAGATGAATTTCAGTTGGACCTCAAGTGACAGGGAGAGAAACAGGGAGCATCTAGTTGGAGGATGGGGCAAGAACCACAGTGTGGCGAGGGGATGGGGGCGAATGTGAGAATCGCAGCAGTCGGGTTCATTAAAGGGATGGAGGGAGGTATTATTGTAAAGGTAGGTTGATCCTGGAGCTGAGCTGAGTTTAGACTTAATTTGACAGGCCAGCGGGAGCCGCAGGAGACTTTGGGGCCTGGCAGTGGCTGATTAGAATCTCACTTTGGAAAAATAAATCTGGGTGCAGCTGTGGGATGGACTCAGAAGGGAAGCGGCTGTCAGTTTTTGAAATCTCCATGGGGCTGAAGAGGTAAGGAGACTGTGGTAGCATGACACGATGGCTCTGGGGTGGAAAAGGAAAGAACAGCCTGATGGGGATGAACAGGACCTGGAATGCAAGCTGCGGGCAGCAGGAAGGACAGGTGGAGTCAGTGGAGGCTGAGATGCAAAACCCAGTTGCATTCAGCCGCTCTAGCATTGCTATAAAGAAAAGGTCGAGACTGAGCAATTTATAAGAAAAGAGGTTTCATTGGCTCATGGCTTTGCAGGCTGTACAGGAAGCATAGCAACATCTGCTTCTGGGGAGGCCTCAGGAAACTCCCAATTATGGCAGAAGGCAAAGTGGGAGCAGGCACATCACATGGTGAGATAGTGAGAATGAGAGCAAGCAAGAAAGACAGAGACAGAGAGAGAGAGAGAGAGAGAGAGACCACACACTTTTTTTTTTGAGATTGAATCTCGCTCTGTCACCCAGGCTGGAGTACAAAGGCTCTATCTCAGCTCTCTGCAACCTCCTCCTCCCCAATTCAAGCAATTCTTCTGCCTTAGCCTCCCAAGTAGCTGGAATTACAGGTGCCCACCACCATATCCTGCTAATTTTTGTATTTTTAGTAGAGATGGGGTTTCACCGTGTTGGCCATTCTGATCTCAAACTCCTGACTTCAAGTAATTGCCCCTCCTCGGCCTCCCAAAGTGCTGGGATAACAGGTATAAACCACTGTTTCTGGTCATGCCACACACTTTTGATGACCAGATCTCATGTGAACTCAGACCAAGAGCTCACATATCACCAAGGATTTGGCTGAAGTCATTCAGGAGGGATCCACCCCTCCATGATCTAAACATCTTCCACCAGGTGGGACCTCCAAGATTGGGGATTACATTTCAACATGAGCTTTGGACTGGGATGGTGGGGAGACAAATATCCCAACTATATCACCGGTGCAGTAGAGGAAAGCACTGTCAGTCCATGGGACCAGGAAATCAGGAGAAGGAAGCAGTTTAGGGGAGACGAATTCATGACGTTGATTTGAAAATGGCTAATTTGTACCTGGAAGAGGAAACAGGACTGGAGATGTGCTTTGGGGACATCGTCCTCTTGGACATAATGAAAATATCGGGGTCCTGAAGCGGAGGAGGCATTGAGGGACAGAGCTGGGAGTGTGGGAGAGGCAGTATTAGGACAGAGCCTGGAGGAAAGCTGGCTGTAGGGAAGAGAAGCCAGTGAGGGAGGCCAGAGAAGATGAAGGAGGGCCTGGCAGTGGACGCGCGTGGAGAAGGGTTCAGGAAGCATCTGGCACATGCTAAGCACTTGCTGCATATACTGTCACTTCCAAGGGAGTGCTCCAGGGGACTGAGACTGAGAAAAGCCACTGCCTTCTGGAAACCAAATTCAAGAGTTGAGGAATGGGCAAGCGTGGTGGCTCATGTCTATAGTCCCAACTCTTTGGGAGGCTGAGGTTGGCAGATTGCTTAAGCCCAGGAATTTGTGACCAATCAAGGCAACATGGTGAAACCTCATCTCTACAAAAAATACACACACACACACACACACACACAAATTATCTGGGTGTGGTGGCATATGCCTGTAGTCTCCAGCTACTGTGGACGCTGAGGTAGGAGGATCACTTGTGTCTGGGAGGTCGAGCTTGCAATGAGATGTGATTATGTTACTGTACTTGAAAAAAAAAGAAAAAGAAAAGAAAAAAGAACAAAAAGCAAGGGAAAAGGGGAAAGAGAGTTAAGGAATGAATGGTATAGGCCTGAGAAGTTTGGTAGCATCGAGAATGAGAGATGACGCTAACAGAGTCAAGGGAAGATCTTTTGTGGTTTTACTCTCTTGCATACTGGAATTTCTTTTTCAAATTGGTAGACCATCTAGAGTTGTTATATGACCCAGCCACTCCATGCCTAGGTGTATACTCAAAAGAATTGAAAGCATATGTGTACAAAAAACTTATACACACACGCTCATAGCAGCATGATTCATTCATAATAGCTGAAAAGTAGACACAACCCAAATGTCCATTAGCAGACGAATGGATAAGCAAAATGTGATCTATCCAGAAAATGGACTATTATTCTGCCATTAAAAGAAATGAAGTTCCAATAGACGTTCCAACACTGATGAACCTGGGAAATATGATGCAGAGTGAAATAGCCCAGAAGACCACATGTTATGAGTCCACTGATACAAATGCCCAGAAGAGACAACCCATAGAGACAGAAATTAGATGGGCGGTTGCGAGGGGCTGGGAGAGGGGAGAATGGGGAGTGGCTGCTGATGGGATTTCTTTTTGGGGTGATGAGAATGTTCTGGAATTATGCAGTGGTGATGGTTGCACAACTCTCTGAGTATACTAAAAACGATTTAATGGTTTGCAATAAAAAAAAGAATGAGTAGATCAAATACTCTCTTTAGATGAAAAGCTCATGGGTTGAATATGGGAGAGGATAAGTGGAAGACGGTAGAAGTGATCATGACCAAAGGTAAAACAATGGAATCTAGGAGGGAGATGCTCCTTCCTTCCCAGGGATCAGAGCAAAGAAAGAGATGCTGTGGCCACCTGTTCCACCAGCACGGCAGGCACTGTGGTCAGGGCCCATGCTACCCTTAGGGGTCCACAGAAATATTTTCCTTCCTTTTGAACTTAAGGAAAAAAAGAATGCAATTCAACTTGGATTATATTCAGCTTTCTACTAACACAGTTGTAATGTACATACTTTTTAAAATTTTTTTCGATTCTGTGAATTAAAAAATTTACATCGAGGGCCTGGTGTGGTGGCTCACCCCTCAATCCTAGCACTTTTTAGGAGCTCAGGCAGGTGGATTGCTCAAGTCTAGGAGTTCAAGACCAGCCTGAGCAACATGGCAAGACTTTGTCTCTACAAATTAAATATAAAAAATTAGCTGGGCATGGTGGAGTGCACCTGTAGTCCCAGCTACCCGGGAAGCTGAGGTGGGAGGATCACCTGAGCCAAGAAGGTGGGGGTTGCAATGAGCCAAGATCGTGCCACTGCACTGCAGCCTGGGTGACAGAGTGAGACTTTAAAATAAGTAAATAAGTAAATAAATTCACATAAGTGTCCAAGGCCCATAAAAGTCATAGTGAGGTCCTGGATGCAGCCTGAGAAGGAAGAACAACATATGGAAGGGACACACTGTCTTTTAAGAAGGGTGCAAGGAAGGGCTGCAGTGGGAGCTGGGAAGAGAAAACCTGATTTCATGGTTTTGGCTTCTCTGAGCATCTTCAAGGACTTTCTCTCAGGCAATCCTCAAATATCGTTTGCTATTCACAGCCCTGTTGAGCTTTGAACAACACAGGTTTGCACTGCGCAGGTCCACTGATACAGGATTTTTTTTTCAATAAATATATTGAAAAATAGGGTAGAGGAGATTTGGGACAATTTGCAAAAACTCACAGGCAAATCGCATAGCCTAGAAATATAGAAGATACTTAAGAAAAGTTAGATATATCATGAGTTCATAAAATATATGTAGACGCTGGTCTATTTATCTGTCAATCAACAATTTATGTTATTGGTAAGGCTTCTGGTCAACTGTAGGCTATTGACAGTTAAGTTTTGGGGGAGTTAAAAGTTACGTGTGAATTTTTGACTGGGTGGAGGTTGGTGCCCCTAACCCCCGGGCTCTTCAAGGGTCAACTGTATTCATGTACTATGCATTTTTATAGACAATCGTAGCCTTTTTCCTCCAGCACCCAAACTGCAAGCACAATGCTGATGAGCTATAGGTGTTTTGCACTCTTTCATAAGACTTCAGGTTTGTTGTGTTTTCTTATGCGCTGGTTCCTAGATCCCAGGACCACTAGGGGTTATATGGAGCATGTCAGCTCATTTGCCTTGTCACTTAATTTCCTATTCTCTCTCCCTGTGTCCCTCTTGGTCCTTTCAGTGCCTTTGCACATATTAGAGTAAAGGTGTCTCTTCCAGATGATCCTGGCCCTTCAGATGTGTGGTTCGGTAAGCAGCCTACCACTATCCAAAAGGCGCCCTTTCTTCTACCATTCAGCTTGTGAAGAGGAGCAAAGGCTGGATTTCAGTCTCTGCTCACCCCCATGGCTGGGGACCCAACCTGTCGACTGTGGCAGGGGCCCCAGCTCCTCACCTCTGAGCTTAAGATGCTGCGTCCTTGGTATCCTCTGTAGTCATTGGCTTACCTGCCACATCCAGACTTTGCAAATTCTTGAAGAAAAACATCATGGCTTGTACTTTTCAAAGCTCTGCGTCTCTTGACTGGAACATAAATTTCTTTTTTTGAGACAGAGTCTCACTCTGTTGCCCAGGCTGGAGTGCAGTAGCATGATCTCGGCTCACCGCAACCTCTACCTCCTGGGTTCAAGCCATTCTCCTGCCTCAGCCTTCTGAGTAGCTGGGACTACAGGCAAGTACCACCATGCCTGGTTAATTCTTTTTTTTTTTTTTTCAGTAGAGCTAAGGTTTTACCGTGTTGGCCAGGCTGGTCTCGAACTCCTGACCCCCAGTGATCCTCCTGCCTCAGCCTCCCAAAGTGCTGGGATTACAGATGTGCGCCACCATGCCCAGCCTTGGAACATAAGTTTCTTATTTGCTTTTTTTCTCCCATAGGAGGTGCCTCATGAATTTTTTACTGTTACTACTACTATCTTCTAGTTACTGAGTTCTATTTTAAGGGCTAACTGTGTGTGTGTGCCAGGCATCATGTTTCTCTCTCTCTCTCCCACCCACCCCTAAACACATCCACTTATGCACGCACTCTCATTGACTCTTCACAATCGTATGAAGCAAATACATCCCTGTATCCTTTTGGTAGGCTGCCATGACAAAACACTACAGCTTGGGTGGCTTAAACAACAGAAATTTATTAATTTTAAATTAAATTTATTAATTTTCTCAAAGTTCTGGAGTCTGAAAGTCTGAGATCAAGGTGTTGGCAGGTTTGCTTTTTCCTGAGGCCTCTCTCCTTAGCTTGCACATGGCCACCTTCTCGCCGTGTGTTCACATGGTCATCTCTGTGTGTTTGTGTGTGTGCCCTTACCTGGGCTGAGGACAGATGGTGGAGGCGAGGGTGGAAGCAGGAGGACAGTGTAAAAGATACTGTCAGTGCTCTCAGATACCAGCAAGAGAAAGGATGGTGTGGTAGAATGCAGTGGTGGCCGTGAAAGTGTGAGAGGGAGTTGAGTTCTGCTGATATTTTGACTTAAAAGCTGGCGGGTGTTGAGTGTGGTGGCTCACGCCTGTAATCCTAGCACTTTGGGAGGCTGAGATGAGTGGATCACCTGAGGTCGGGAGTTCAAGACCAGCCTGACCAACATGAAGAAACCCCGTCTCTACTAAAAGTACCAAATTAGCTGGGAGTGGTTACCCATGCCAGCTACTCAGGAGGCTGAGGCAGGAGAACCGCTTGAACCTGGGAAGTGGAGGTTTCGGTGAGCCGAGATCATGCCATTGCACTCCAGCCTGGGCTACAAGAGAGAAACTCCATCTCAAAAAAAAAAAAAAAAAAAAAAAAAGCCGAAAAGTTTCCTGATGGATTGGACATGAAATATGAGCAGAGGAAAGGTCAAGAGTGACTCCAGATTTTTTTGACCACAGAAATGGAGAAGATGACATGGCCTTTATTGCCTTGGTGGAGAGCAGTTATTGGGAAGAGTTTCCTTATGGACAGGTTAAATGTGGCTGTTTACTAGTTACCCAAGTAGGAAGTTAATACCTAAGTCCAGAGCTCAGGGGATTGTCTGGGACTGGAGATAAAAATGCGGAGTCTCCAACTTACAGATGAGATCACCTAAGGAGTGAGTGTTAATGGAAAAAAGTAAAGGCCCAAGAATGGTCCTGAGGTCGGCTACAACTGGGAGTCATGTCGACGAGGAAAAGCCAGCAAAGAGTATGGTAAAGCAGCAACAGACGAAGGAAGAGAACCAGACAAGTGTCATGTCTAGGAGGCAAGGGAAGAACATGTTTTAAGGAGAGAGTGATCAGCGGTGGCAGATGCTGCTGGTAGGTCTACTAAAGTGTGGGCTTATTCACCGTGGCTTTTATGATGTGGAGAGCATTGGCGGCCTTGATATTATAATAGTAGTTTCAGTGGGATGAGAGCCGACAATGGTCCAATGGACTTTTGGCTTCAAGAGAGTAGGTACAGAGAGAAATAGGAGACAGTATGGAATGAAAACTTTCTTTCAAGAAGTTTTCTTACAAAGGGAGGGTGAACATGGGACAGTAGCTAGCAGGAGGAGTAGGGCCAAAGAGTTTTTAATTTTAAGATGGGAGAGATAACAGCATGCTTTGCAGTTGGTGAGAAAGGTTCAACAGTGAGGGGGAAAATGAAGATCCAGGAGGGAGTGGGAGGGGTTCTGGAGAGATGTTTCTGCCGGGATGAAAGGGGATGAGGAGAATGTGCAAGGGGTGGGAGGAGCTTCTGCTGGGAGCACAGGAGATCCAAGGAGAGGCTGAGTTCACAGGCATAGATGCAGGGAGGTGGGTGGACGTGGCAGTGGAAGCAGGGGAGAGCTCTCTTCTGGGGGCTTCGGTGTCTCAGAGAGAGAGCAAAGGAACATGGAAGAGGAGTTCCTGGAAGTGTGAGGGCAGTGGTGAGTCCAGATAGTCATGGAGGAGACTGGGAGGGGGAATGAGTGAGGTGAGTGAGTGCAGAGGGTTGCCTGGTACCATTAAGGACCGATTTGCGGTGAGAGAACATGAGCTGGCATTCTGCATTCCTGCATTCCTGCAGAATGCTTCTTTGAAATCCATTATGACCTTACTCTGCTATGTTCCAGTCCTAAATCTGATGCCACCAAACACTGTTCTCTTGTCCTCAATCCTCATTCTCTCACTCAAATGATTCCCCAAGTCCTGTTCACTCTATGATCTACATATTTTTCAAATCTGTTTCAAATTCTGCATTGTGCAGAATTGCACAAGCTTGCATTCTGCTTTCTATTACAAGTTTTCATAGGCAAATGCCTCAGCCCCACTACTAACTGATAGGTTCAAATGTATGTCCTTTACTCCACTCTTTGTGCAGGCTGACTCTAAATATCTGACCTCATAAGTCATGCTTTTGGTAACTTTCAACTTCTCCTTTTCCCAAGGCATAGTTAAAATTCCCTTCTAACATACCCTACTCACCTTTATGTCGTAGGTAGGAAAAAAATGCTCTATCCTTAAACAACTTTTTCTTTCACATTTCTCCATGCCTCTTTGACCCCGCATAGGTGAGGATATGGCTTGGCTCCATGTCTCCAGCCAAATCTCATCTTGAATTGTAATTCCCATAATCCCCACATGTCGAGAGAGGAACCCAGTGAAAAGAGATTGGATCATGGGGGCGGTTTACCCCATGCCGTTCTTGTGATGCTGAGTTCTCATGAGAGCTGGTGGTTTTATAAGGGGCTCTTTCTTCTTCGCTTCTCACCCTTCTCCCTCCTGCTGCCTTGTGAAGAAGATGTCTGTTTCCCCTTGGCCTTCCATCATGATCGAAAGTTTCCTGAGGCTTTCCCAGCCAGGCAGAACTGTGAGTCAATTAAACCTCCTTTGTTTAGAAATTATTCAGTCTTGGCTATTTCTTTACAGCAGTGCAAAAATGTACTGATACAATGCGCATAAAAGTAATAGTGTTATTTTTCCTTTCCTCATACATGTTTATGGTCATTTATATCCCATCTACGTCAAAGTGATTCCTAACACTTAGCAGCATGGTTTTTGTTGTTGTTGTTGTTATTATTTTGACGGAAGCTGTCACTCTTGTTGCCCAGGCTGGAGTGCAATGGCACAATCTTGGCTCATTGCAATTTCCGCCTCTCGGGTTCCAGTGATTCTCCTGCCTCAGCCTCCTGAGTAGCTGGGATTACAGGCACTTGCCACCATGCCTGGTTAATTTTTTGTGTTTTTAGTAGAGACAGGGTTTCACCATGTTGGGCAGGGTGATCTTGAACTCCTGACCTCAGGTGATCCACCCGTCTGGGCCTTCCAAAGTGCTAGGATTACAGTTGTGAGCCATCGTGCCCAGTCTGCGGCTTTTTTTCTTTTCTTCTATTCTACTCACGTATACCAAGTTTTACAGGAATTAAGAAATGGAGTTTGTTTAGCATTTATATGTTTTCCCATTATATTAATTATAAATTACGTAGCTCTCAATCAGCTCTTCTGATCTGTAGCTTTTCTGATAGTTTCAGGATGTTGTAAGTCATTCGTACGGCCAGAAACAAGAGTGAGAAGTGGAGGGACCAGGGACAAAGCTAGAGGAGTGAGCCAGGTTATAAGCACTTTCTAAATAGGCAATTATTCTACGAAGAAAGTGGAAAGTCTTTAAATCAGGAAAGACACAATAAGATTTCTATGATTGAAGCTCTCTCTAGGAGCGATGTAGAAAAAACTGGCTGAACCAAGAAAGCGGCAATGAAGATGGAAAGAAACAGATTTGAAAGATATAGAGATCATAGGATGAGTAGGACTTGGGGAATTATTTGAGTGAGAAAATGAGGGTTGAGGACAAGAGAACAGTGTTTGGTGGCATCAGATTTAGGGCTGCAACATAGCACAGTAAGGTCATAATGGATTCCAAAGAAGCAATCTATCACAGAGAAGAGGTTAGCACCATAGAACACAGGGCATATACACTTGCAGGGAAATGTATAAGCCAGGGCATAAATTCATTCATTCAAATATCAATGCCACTGACATTGATCAGACACTAGCTATAAGAGAAACCATCCCTTCCCTTGAGGAACTGATTCCTTAGGGAGCCAGATATAAAGAAACAAACATCAGTACAGTCTATTATAAGCAAAGGACCTAAAAGATGTTTCACAAAATAATTTATTTAAATTGCCAATAAGCAAGTTAAAACCACAGTGAGATACCATTACAGACATCCTAGAATGTCTAACATTTAAAAAATGATAACAGCAATGTGGAGAGAATATGGATCAATGAAAACTTTCACTGTGGGTCTCACCTTGATTGTGGGAGTGTAAAATAGTCACTTTTGAAAATTGTTTGGCAGTTTCTTTAAAAGATAAACATAAATCAATCTTACGAACCAGTGATTTCACCCATTTGTCCTAGGAAAATGAAAGCATATGTCCTTTAAAAGACTTGTACAGAATGTTCTTAGCAGCTTTATTCATAACAGCCTATATCTGGAACTGCCCAGGTGTCCATCAACAGGAGAACGGATAAACAAACTTTGGTATAGTCATACAATAGAATACTTCTCATAAAAAGAAATGAACTATCGATGTATGTAACAACATTGAGAATCTTGATTTGAATTTAGAGCTTTAAAAACGTTCCTACCCAACAATTCCACATTTAGGAGTCTAGTTAGAGAAAACAATGTGAAATGCCATGTTGTTTACTAAAGCATAAAACCTCAACACTCTAAGTTACCAAACATGGAGAATGATTAAGTAAATCAGTGATGTAGTCATTGAAATTATTTTTATGAATGGCATTTCATAATGTAAGAAAAATGCTTGTAACAGGATAAATGAAAACAGTAGAATGTAAACTGACTATACAATAAGCTTTTAGCAATAGAAAAATGCAATTAAAAACTAAATGGCGAGAAGTCATTCTTTTGGTGGCTTCTCTGAGGAGCACACATTCTTTTCCCCCTTTAGGACTGTGGTTGCAAATTGTCAGTCATGCTTTGGATTTGGATCATGGTCCTATTTCTTTGGCCCAGTGTTTTGAGAATAAGAAGAATTTATTTTCAATATATTAAAATTGAGCTATTTTTAAAATATAAATTCAGGTTCCCAGGTCCTCTTGAAAACTGGACGATCTGGCAATGATGTGGCATATGGCAGTTCCTGATGGGAGCTGAATAGTGACTCCTTAGACAAGAAATATGCCCTCAACTTATTTTTTCCTTACATTGTGCCTCTTTTATATCATCCATCTTGCTCTGTAGGCTTCTGCTTGTGCAATCCCTGAGTAAATACTGACTTTTTTTTAATACAAGCTGGAATGTAGTGGCTTGATCATAGCTCACTGCAGCTTGAACTTCTGGGCTTAGGCAATTCTCCACTTCAGCCCCCTGAGTAGTGGACCTACAGGCATGCACCATGATGCCCAGCTAATTAGATATATATATATATTTTTAGAAACAGGGTCTCACTACATTGTCCAGGCTGGTCTCAAATTCCTGGGTGGATCAAGCGATCCTCCTGTCTCAGCCTCTCAAAGTGCTGGGATTACTGATGTGAGTCACCATGCCTGGCCAGAATTTAATCTTTGGATTATATTGGAGCACAAGGCAGCTCTTTCCCTCTACCACACTGCACTGGCTTTTTCCAACCATCTTATGGAATTTGTTACTATGGTCATTACAGAAAGTTGTTGGGGATGTGGTTCTCTATAATCCACAGGACAAATTTTTCTTTGCAGTCAGCACAATTCCCATGGATGCTATAAATCATGTGGCTCATAATGATTCTAAGCACAAGCTCCGGGAAGATCAGAGCCAAGTATTTCATGAGTACTGTGTGTCAGAGCTGTGCAATATGTGTTAAATGTATAGACAAAAGAATGGAACATGTGTTAAATGTAAAGACAAAAGAATGGAATATGTGTCAAATGTATAGGAAAAAGAATAGGAAATGTGCTAAAGTTTTAACAGCAACATCTTAGGTGGGTTTCCCAAAAGTAGACCCTGAGATGAGAATTCACATGCCAGGGATTAACTAGAGAAGTGGTTCCAGGAAAAACCAATCAGAGATGGAGGAAGCAGGACAGGCAAGTGGAGAAGCCAAGAAAGGGTGGGATGTCAGTACTATGGAGAGTA
>CAUYQU010063660.1:0-2500 GCA_963574635.1 Cheracebus regulus | reverse complement strand
TCACCATCCCAGAGGGTGAGTGTATCGAGGAGAACTGGGTCTTGATCATAAGCATAATTTAATAGTCAGACTGCTTCTTGGGAGGCACTGCTAGCACTGAGGTCAGCTGGGAGGGTTTCTAGTGGCTCGTGGACGCCTCCATTTCACTGAATTTCAAACTGATGCTTCTTGTCAAGGGGCTACTTTATTGGCTTTGCTGACCATTTTGGCACAAAGCCCAGTAGAAACAATGTCCCCCTTTTCTCTGAATAATTCTATGGGTCACCTCGGAGAAGACCAGGGCTTGGGACTGAGGGTGGAGAGAGCAATTAGGAAGGAGGAGGAGATGTGGATGTGGAGTTTCAAAGGTCAGGCAGAGTACAATTAGTGAACTCTTAGACTTATTCCAAGTGCCTTTCCTGACTGGAAAAACAACAATAAAAGAAAGAAAGAAAGAAAAAAAACCCAAACCCACAAGTGGGGTAAAAGTTGAAGAACACTTTAATTCATAAGGAAAAGGGCTTGAATAATTGATGCTGCCGCCATGCCAAAGATAATTTCAGCGCTCTCTCTATCTCACAAAGACATTTAGCATTGATTGAGATCAAAGTTTCAGAGACCCCTGCTGCTAGGCTGAAAGGCAAAACTCACAGCGGCCTTTCTCTGCTCTGATAATGTCGTCTTTATGTAGTTAATAAACTGCACACTTCAGTCAAACTATATCATTACAGAAGACTTAGGGAGCTAATAATTTAAAAGCAAAGAATTGCCTCTGTTCTTCACTTTGAACTAAACAACATTCTGTTGAAGGAGGAGGACATCAAAGTCTTGTCACTATTACCAGTGTGGATTGAGCAAAAGGCCGCACAGAGAGGGTACTTCAGTCATCAAGGAAAAAAAAAAGAGAGAGAAAGAAAGAGAAAGATTAAAGATATTGGCTTATCAACCCAAAGGCAGTACCAGGTGTTTTATTACTTTTTTTTCAACTATGTAATAAGCATCAGGTGGCTAGCTCATCAGTGAGTGTCCTTGTTAAATGAATGTACATGAACCAGGTCACAGACTGTTCCCTTCCCACCTTTGCCCCATTCGGAACTTTGTCCTTAACTACCTTTATGTTCACTTTCAGCCTGACCACCCCTCTTGCCATCCCTTGGCCTCCTGGGGTTCTGTTTTCGTGCCTTCTGTGGAGAGCAGTCGAGCGCCACATCTCCTGCCCCTCGGCATTGGCTTTCTCTGTATTTTGCCTCTGAAACTCCACTCAACCATTTGAACGGGGATATTTTTTGAGATGGAAACCTCATTCCACCAGTTTTAAAGAACGACATGACATACACTACATAAGTCATCTCCCTACCCAACCTCACACACTGTTCTTGGAAACGTTCCTAGAATCGATTTGCTAGAAGCGGGGATTCTCAGGCAAGTGATTTGTGGAGGGAGGCTCTTAGAAGAAAATCCTTTAAGGAAGTGCTGGAAACAGGGTCTGGAAGAGGAAGAAGCCAAGACGTGGCTAAGCTGAAGTCTGGTCTTAGCCTGATCCCAGGGGGAGCTAGAAAGTATGAAAGGCACGCAGGGTGGTCCCCACTTGTGGCCTTTCTACCTTGTTATCAGTCACCCATTGGCTGCAGCTGCCTTTGGGTGGGAGGCTGACATTATAGACACTTCCCACCTCAGTGGTTCCTGCAACAGGCCAAGGGCAGTTCTCTAGGTAGCAGCCAGGAGCCTTTTGCATCAACACTCACAGCAGCTGGGAAATGGAGGCATCGTCCTGGTATAGGGGCTCTGGGCAGGACACCATGGAGGGTCAATCCAATGGTTTACCAGAAGACTGTAGAAAATGTTCTTGCTGTTTAATCTAGCAGCTTTGTGTTTAGGTCTTTATCCTGAGGATTATATCACTGAAGATTTGTGAGAAGTTGTGCTATTGTCATCATCAACGTAACCACAGTCACCATCCTGTGCTGAGCGTGTGTTTGCACTTTGCAGATATCGTCTCACTTAATCCTTTCAACCATTCTGTGAGGTGTTTGCATATGTTTTGTACATTCACGAAACTGAGGTTTAGAGAGGTAATTACTCTTGCCTTTGAATGCAGGGCTTGAGAGTGGCATGTCCAGGGGATATTCATTGCAACATAATTTACAGTAATAAAGATTTGGAAAGAATTCATTTCTCCAACACGGGGTGCAGAGAGGTAAATTACTTACCTCTGTAGAATGGCATAATACATAGACCATAAAAATGCTGTAATGATACAGGAGTGAGTCCACAATACATTGCTAAGTGGGAAAATTAGAGCACAAAGCTGCATTATACTGGTGTGTGTGTGTGTGTGTGTGTGTGTGTGTGTAGATAATATTTTTAACATATTAAGGGATATTTTTGTGTCCACATTTCCTTTTACCCTTTGTGGAACCTCCTCCCTACCCCTATCCTCTGTATTAAAGTTCAGCTCTTTGGTGCTGTTTGCCTCAGGGAAAGGAAATAAAATAGTAGGCAGTGGAAAAGGCAGAGGAGT
>CAUYQU010063658.1:0-118459 GCA_963574635.1 Cheracebus regulus | reverse complement strand
TCTGGCTAGAACTTTCAATACTATATTGAATAGGAGTGGTGAGAGAGGGCATCCTTGTCTAGTTCCAGTTTTCAAAGGGGATGCTTCCAGTTTGGGACATTCAGTATGATATTGGCTGTGGGTTTGTCATAAATAGCTTTTATTATTTTGAGATACATTTCATCAATACCTAAGTTATTGAGGGTTTTTAGAATAAAGGGCTGTTGAATTTTGTCAAAGGCCTTCTCTGCATCTATTGAGATAATCATGTGGTTTTTGTCTTTTGTTCTGTTTCTGTGGTGGATTATGTTTATAGTCTTTAGTATGTTGAACCAGCCTTGAATCCCCAGGATGAAGCCTACTTGATTGTGATGGACAAGCTTTTCGATATGCTGTTGCAATAGTTTGCCAGTGTTTTATTGAGGATTTTTGCATCTATGTTCATCACAGATGTTGGCCTGAAGTTTTCTTGTTGAGTCTCTGCCAGATTTTGGTATCAGGATGATGTTGGTCTCATAAAATGATTTGGGAAGGATTCTCTCTTTTTGAATTGTTTGAAATAATTTCAGAAGGAGTGGTATGAGCTCCTCTTTGTATGTCTGGTAGAATTCAACCGTGAACCCCTCTGGACCTAGGCTTTTTTTGGTTGGTAGGCTATGAATTGCTGCCTCAACTTCAACCCTTGTTATTGGTCTATTCAGGATTTTGATTTCTTCCTGATTTAGGCTTGGGAGGGTGCCAGTGTCCAGGAATTTATCCATTCTTTCAGGTTTACTGGTTTATGTGCATAGAGCTGTTTGTAGTAATCTCTGATGATGGTTTGTATTTCTGTGGAATCTGTGGTGATATCCCCTTTATCATTTTTTATTGCATCTATTTGATTCTTCTCACTTTTCTTTTTTATTATTCTGGCTATTGTTCTATTTTGTTCATATTTTCAAAAAAGAAACTCCTGGATTTATTGATTTTTGAAGGGTTTTTTATGTCTCTATTCCTTCAGTTCTGCTCTGATCTTAGTTATTTCTTGTTCTCTGCTAGGTTTTGAGTTTTTTTTTTTTTTATCTTGCTCCTCTAGCTCTTTCAATTTTGATGATAGGGTGTCAATTTTAGATCTTTCCTTGCTTCCCCTGTGGGCATTTATCGCTATAAATTTTCCTCTGGACTCTGCTTTAAATATGTCCCAGATATTCTGGTATGTTGTGTCTTCGTTCTCATTGGTTTTGAATAACACCTTTATTTCTGCCTTCATTTCATTGTTTATCCAGTCAACATTAAAGACCTAGTTGTTTAGTTTCCATGAAGTTGTGTGGTTCTGAGTTAGTTTCTTAACCCTGAGTTCTAATTTGATTGCACTGAGGTCTGAGAGATTGTTTGTTATGATTTCCGTTCTTTTGCATTTGCTGAGGAGTGATTTAATTTCAATTATGTGGTCAATTTTAGAGTAGGTGTGATGTGGTGCTCAGAAGAATGGATATTCTGTGGATTTGGGGTGGAGAGTTCTGTAAATGTCTATTAGGTTTGCTTGGTTCGGATCTGAGTTCAAGTCTTGGATATCCTTGTTAATTTTCTGTCTTGTTGATCTGTCTAATATTGACAGTGGAGTGTTAAAGTCTCCTACTGTCATTGTGTGGGAGTCTAAGTCTCTTTGTAGGTCGTTAAGAACTTGCTTTATGTATCTGGGTGCTCCTGTATTGGGTGCGTATATATTTAGGATCGTTAGCTCTTCTTGTTGCATTGATCTTTTTACCATTATGTAATGCCCTTTGTCTCTTTTGATCTTTGTTGGTTTAAAGTCTATTTTATCAGAGACTAAGACTGCAACTCCTGCTTTTTTTCACTCTCCATTTGCTTGGTAAGTCTTTCTCTATCTCTTTATTTTGAGCCTATTAGTATCCTTGCACGTGAAATGGGTTTCCTGAATACAGCACACTGATGGGTTTTGAGTTTTTATTCAATTTGCCAGTCTGTGTCTTTTGATTGGGGCATTTAGCTCATTTACATTTAAGGTTAATATTCTTATGTGTAAATTCGATCCAGCCATTTTGATGCTAACTGGTTTTCTTGCCCATTAGTTGCTACAGTTTCTGCCTTGTGTCGATGCTCTTTACCATTTGGTGTGTTTTCACAGTGGCTGTTACTGGTTGTTCTTTTCTATGTTTAGTAGTTCTTTCAAGAGCTCTTGTAAGGCAGGCCTGGTTTTGATGAAATCTCTGAGCAATTACTTGTTCATAAAGGATTTTATTTCTCCTTTGCTTATGAAGCTTAGTTTGGCTGCATATGAAATTCTAGGTTGAAAGTTCTTTTCTTTAAGGATGTTGAATATTGGCCCCCACTCTCTTCTGGCTTATAGGGTTTCTGCCAAGTTTTAGATCTTCAAAGGCCTCCCTGACCACACTGGTGAAAGCTGTCACCTCTCCCCTGGTCCCTATCATTTTTATTGTGGCCCCTCCTTTTTTCTCTTTCTTAGCATTTGCATTTGTTTCTTGTGGCTGTTGCAACAAATTACCACCACCTTTGAGGCTTAAAACCATGCACATTTATTACCTTATGGTTCTGTAGGCTAGAGGTCCAACATGGGCTTTATTGTGCTACAATCAAAGCATCAGCAGGGCTGTATTCCTTCTGGAAGCTCTAGGGAAGAATCTGTTTCCTCTGCTTTTCTGGCTTCTAGAGTCATCCACATTCCTTGCCTCATAGTTCCTCCTCCATGGTCAAAGCCAGTAGCACCAGGTGGAGTCCTCCTAGTGCTACTATCTCTGTTCTTGCCTCTTGCCTTCCTCTTCCTCTTCCACTTTTTTTTTTTTTTTTTTTTAGATGGAGTCTCACTCTGTCACTCAGGCTGAAGTGCAGTGGCATGATCTCGGCTCACTGCAACCTCTGCCTCCCAGGTTCAAGCGATTCTTCTGCCTCAACCTCTTGAATAGTGAGACTACAGATGCATGCCATCATGCCTGGCTGATTTTTGTATTTTTAGTAGAGGCGAGATTTCACCATGTTGGCCAGGATGGTCTTGATGTCTTGACCTCATGATCCTCCCACCCCGGCTTCCCAAAGTGCTGGGATAAATGGTGGATACCTGGTGGGAACTTGATGCTAAATCAAGTAGAGTATAGAAGGTAACTGTGAGCCCATATCATAAGTAACTTGCATGCAATATGAAAGGAATTTTATTTTATTATGTGAAACATCATGAAAATCTGGTATATTTAAAACAGTGTGTTTATAATCAGATTGATGTTTCAGAAAGACGACTCTTAATGCAGTAGATTGTTTAAGAGAGAATGAGATCTAAAGTCTGGTTAAACTTAGACTTTAAAAGTTCTGTTATGTGACTCTTATATGAAATCAGTTTTTTTTTCAGTTCTAATAAAAAATCATGGCACTTTAGGTTTTATGCTCCAACAGATGTGTTTTGCACTTAGACTTTGTCAAGACAATTGCAGCTGCCTTAACACAAGCTATTCACAGTTTGCAGGTGGAGAGATTGTATTAAATGCTAAAAAGCCAAACTCTTAAAGATAATTATATCTAAAATGGGTGAAAACACTTTTATTGTCCTCATTTTGTTAAAGTGTTGGCAGACTTATTTAAGAACTTAATAATTTTAATGTATTTTTCTAAATAAATTGGACCTTCCCTCTGTGTATAATTTTAAAACATTATTTCAGGATTTCTTTTGATAGATTATTATTAAGGACTTTTCAGAAATGAAATATCAAAATTGTTTCTCTCCCTAAAATAGTAATTTGTTGTTTTCAGTGAGGACTCTGTATACGTGAGTTAAACATAGGCATGGGGGAAGGGGAAATATAATTATAATATTATGTTATTGAAGGCTTTTTCTGGAAGGATTAATAAATCAAAGACTAATTATGTGCTTGCCACAAATATACATGCAGTAAAGAATCATTGTTGCCTCTTGAATTAGTGTTAATGATTAGCTAAGTCTTGAACTCATTGCTCAGCCATGCATAGAGTTGGATCATGTTTAACATGGAGGGGATGAATGTTTAATGACTAGATTCTTTATCTTTAAAGTATATAAAAGATAAACATAATTTTATATTAAGTAATTATATAACCCCAGGAAGGTATGCACTAAAATGATTTTGATGATTGTTAAAGCTTTAAGATTATCAAATGACTTAATGCTTTCAATGTTTTATTCCTAATGTGTCTACAGATTTTTATATCAATACTAAATAAATCCAAATCTTAACAATGTACTGATTTATGAATACATTTTGAGAAATGTGAATATATGCACATATATTTATGTGTGTGTGTTTGTGTGTAGTTATGTATAGAATCAAAAGTACCTTTTCTGGGAACTATTACTCCCTTTACATGTGTTTAATCAGTAACTCACTTATTTAATCAATAAATAGGACTTTAGCACATATTTTATACCAGGCATAACGTTGAAGGTTAAAAAAAGATAGGTTAGTTTATTCTGCCATGACTTTTAAATAATTGAAGATGACAAGGTCTGATGTTTGTTTTAATACTCGTTGCATGAGATACAAGAATGTACCACTGAAATATATTTAATATTTTGTTAATAAGCTTGGTACTATTTCTCAGAGGAGTTACCATAAAAGGACACGTTTCTTTAGATTTAAGGTATCACACTGGAAATGACTGGCTTGTGTAGGTAGAAGACAGAAATATTGGAAGAAAATGGTTCTGGGAGCTGAGAGGCCACAGTTGTGGAGTAATTGTTTATGTATATGTTGAAATCGATAACCAAAACAGGAGTCATTTTGTTGAGTGACAGTGATCCAGAAGACAAAAACTCCCCTAGTCGTTGGTACAAACCAGCAGCAATGCAGGGCAATGGACAAGAAACTTACTGATATCAGATTTGAAGGTGAAAGGAGTGGGAACAGGGAGCAAGGAGAGAAGGAGTGGCCTATAAACAGCCATATGGCATAAGAAGACAACTTTCAGGGAGAGAGGTGGTAGGGATAACAGGATGAAGGAGACTAAAGACAGTCATCACTGTGGAGCCCGGAAAGGCAATCATGGTCCTCGGGGAAAAGCCAGCTTTCCCTTAGAACAAAATCTACAGAATATTCCTAAAATATATTGATGTTAGAGACCATTTTTTCTCATAATTAAGTAAAAAGAATTTTGAGGAAGGGTCTTATGTCTTGGAAGAGGTAAGAAAGGAGGACTGAATAAAGATGTACAATACAGCAACTAGAATGTGGAAGTCACTGGTGAGCTGGGTGTCTGAATGTTGCTTTGGTGACTTGCTGAACAGGGTGAGATTGGAACTGCGGAGTTCAAGGCAGAGGATGGTAGGGTAGGGAGCAGTGGGTTTCTTGTTTCAGTCTTTGTCTCTGATGAATATAAACCATGAGTGATAACTACTCTTCTCACGCAATCTTCTAAAAATAGTACGTCTAATTTTTAGAAGGTAAATTTTCACATTGGTACAAAGAATGAGGTATATCAGGTGTGCCAAGTTCTTACAAATTTATCAAACATAGTGCCAGCTTCCTAGTTAATGTTTTTAAAGAAGAAAGAAGATTCTATCTATTGAAACACACACACATGACTGAAAGTACAGAAAATAGTATCACATAACTATCTAAACTAAACTTTCTAATGTTAAAAATGTGGAAATTGAAATGGAGTGACACAACCAATTTTAAAAATAGCTAATTTTTCAAGAACTTAGAATTAAATAGGAAAATATATTTATTCACTGAATTGTGCCCAATTTTTCCATTCTATGTGAAGCATGTTATATAATTATGTGGCTAGGAGTTAGGTGCCTAGGCCTTAATAAGAAGGATACATTTTACATTTAAAAATCAAGTAACAAGCTATGAATTTTATGCTACTATTACCTCTAGTATAATTGCCAGACAATTTTCAGGCCATAAATAACCCTACAATTACTTAATGCTTTTTTTATGGTCTATAGTCTACATGGCAACAATTACATTATTACAGAATAATTACACCAATTACTTTATTTGTAATTGCCATAAAAAGACCTTATTTCTCTACCCTATTCAAAGCACAAAGACTAAATACAATATTTGTGATGCTGAACATTTGACCCATTATTAGGAAATTAAATGATATTAAACCTTCACCTTTCATTATATATTTGAAGAAAGACATATATGAGTCTCCATGGGTCATTTGTCAAGTATTGTTCTTTTAATACCTTAAACCATACTTGGTAAAATAGAAAAACAGGGAAATTTCTTAATCCATTGTATTATAATTTTCTTGTGTGTTCCCCTTTGCAAAAAGGCTCTAAAATCATTAAATTGTGTGAATATAGTTTTAAGAACACAATAATTACAGATGTTGTGTTTCAATGAATAGGCTTCAAACAGCTAAATAGAACTGCATTTAAAAGAATCATTCAATAAACTATTTTCACTGGAAACCAAAGATGTTTGAATAAAGTTAAAAATGTTAATTTGGAATTATACTGGAAACCATAAGTTTAATTAATCTTCATTATTTTTTTAGAAATTTATTGCCTCAATCAAGTTTTATATATAATCAAATGACTAATATGTAATTAGAAATGCTACCATTTTTACCTTTCCCGAGCAGCCAGATTCCAGGCATCTTAATTCTTTTTCACCCAAAACACAATCATAGCAAAAAAAAAAAAAAAATCATTCTGCTCAAACTTTTTGTTTACCAGACAGTTTGGATATCTCTATGCATATAACTATGTGGTTAATGAGGAAATCCAGTGTGATTTATCTTTGTGGGATTTTGTTTGGTTGGTTTCTGTTTTTAGTCAAAAAAAAAAAAAAAAAGCCACAACTTCATCAATTGTTAGAAACACCACCACTTACTCTTTTGGGATGGCAGTTTCTCATTTGAGACTCCAAAGAGTCAAGATCTTCAAATGATATCATTGTTCACTGCCTGATAGCATTTACAATTATTTTGCTGTTTTTCTCCGGAGCCCAGATCACTTTTACTCTCTACACATTTTTGTATGTCGTGATCAATTTTATTTCCTTCCATGTCTTTCTAATTAACCTCTGCTTCTCTCTGCTCTTGTGCAGTTGGAGCATGAGTTTTTGTTTGAATGCTTATGACAAATTAATCCTGAAATTTGATATTTTTTTTCGGTAGCTGCTAGCTGATTTTTGATTCTCTAAAAGCTATACAGGTATCTGAAACTGGACTCCTGTGGACATATGGCTTTGTGAAAACAGGATTTTTTTAGATTTCAGGAGAATGAGTCTACTGACTTTTAGTATAGCCTTTCAGACTTTCTTTTCACTCTGGCTTTACTGGGTCTCGTTGGGTCTTCATCGAATGAGTTGCTACCACCAGCTCTGTTAGATGTATGGTAGCTGCATGTCCTGTTCCTAGAATTCCAAGGCTGGTTCATCACTCTTAAATTCTGTTATTTCTAGTATAAGGTTGACATTTAAAAAAGATTATATTGTAGAAAATATCTTAATTGAGGGCTATGGTAATTCCTCTTCTGTGACAGAAAGGGCTTCTATGTCCATGTCTTGCAATAAAAAGGAAAATGCAGAGTCTATATGTTGCCAGAAAGCAGAGGTTTATTCTTCATAGAACATGCCTTTGAAGCAACTCAGGCTCTTATTATTTTTTTCTGAGATTTGGAGAAATTTTTATTTTAAGGCATTGTATCAGTCAGGGTTCTTCAGAGAAAGAGTGCCACTAATACAGTAGTATACAGTATGTGTCCCTATCTATCTCTGTGTATCTATCATCTATCTGTATATGTATGTATGTATGTATGTATGTATGTATCTATCTATCTATCTATCTAGTCTATATCTGAGAGAGATATATTGATTTATGTTAAGGAATTGTCCCTTTGATTATGGATGTGGCAAGTTCTACAGAGTGATCCAGCAGTCTGGAGACCAAGAGACAAGCCAGTGTTCCAGTTCAAGTCCAAAGTCCCTCATACTAGAGACGCAGGAGAGGGCCAGTATTGTAGTTCAAGCCCAGAAGCTGTCTGCTGCAGAATTCATGCACATTATGGAGAGCAATCTGCTTTACTTATAGTCCCCTGATTTAAATGTTAATCTCATCCCAAAACACCCTCAAATATTCAGATTCGTGCTTGACCTCGTATCTGGCACCATTACCCAATACATTGACACATAAAATTAACCAGCACAAATATTTAGTTTAAACAAATACACACACATTATAGTAGAGTTTAAAATTTTGTATTGACTTTTAATGTAGAACATAAATTTTATTCTTGTTTCAAACCACCATAATCTATGTCTTTAGGACCCTAGCAATAGCATTTATTTTTTTCAGTATATAAATGGAAGATCTGGAAAATGATAGAGACAACAAGACTACCCGAAGTGTCAGGACACTTTGCTGTATCTTCAACGTGCAGTGTTTATATTGAGAGTACTATGCCCATCTGATCCTCATGTCCTTCACCTGTAAAATATAGCATCACTGTGAAATATTACTTGTACAATATTTACATATAGCATAGCTATGAAATAGTCTGTATATTACATATATGTATGCAAATATTACATATAATAATATTAATATATCATAGCTGTGAAATATTACATGCAAAATATTTAGCATTACCTGTAAAATGTAGCATAGCATAATTTCTCAGCATGTTTCCAGCTCTGGCAGCCTCTGACTGTACTTATTTTACAGTAGCAACAAGACACAGGCTCACCAGAAAACAAGAATAACCCTGTGACATCTAGTATGTGACAGTTACAGACACTTTGGTGAGTGGATAACTGTGATGTTTAACTTTATGTGTTAAATTGACTGGGCTGCAATACTCAGATATTTGGACCAACACTATTGTGAATGTTTCTGTGAGGGTGCTTTTGAATGAGATTCACATTTCAATTGGTGGACTTTGAGTAAAGCAGATTACCCTCCATGGTATAGATGGGCCTTATCAAATCAGGTGAAGGTCTAAATGGAAGAAAAGACTGACCTCGCAACAAGAAATAATTCTACTAGCTCTCTGATTTCACGTATAACATTGGACTTGACTGAATCTCCAGCCTGCCAACCTCTCCCAAAGGTTTATATATGAAAATAAACCTTTCACATATAGATAGATTTAATTAAAAAAATATAAATATATAAAAATATATATGAAAAGTTTATATTTCATGAAATATATATATATATATATATATATATATATATATATATATATAAGGTTTGTTTTTGTTTTGAGATGGAGTTTCACTCTTTTCGCCCAGGCTGGAGTGCAATGCTGCAATCTTGGCTCACTGCAATTTCCTCCTCCCGTGTTCAAGCAATCCTCCTGCCTCTGCTTCCCAAGTAGCTGGAATTACAGGTGTGTGCCACCACACCAAGCTAATTTTTGTATTTTCAGTACAGACAGGATTTTACGATGTTGACAAGGCTGGTCTCCAACTCCTGACCTCAGGCGATCTGCATGCCTCGGCCTCTCAAAGTGCTGGGATTACAGGTATGAGCCACCGTGCCTGGCCCAGTTTTGTTTTAAATAAATATTTTCATGCCATTGTGGAGGCTTGCTATGTTCAAAAATTATATATATAATATATACTTGTATATATATTATATATATATACACACACATATATAGTTCATAAAATATACCTATGAAATATATGAGAGGTTTTATTTTATTATATATATATATATATATATATATATATATATATACAAACACACTTTTTTTGACTAAGTCAAAAAATATATATGTATATATATAAAATAATAAAAATGTGTGTGTGTATATGTATGATTTGTTTATATTATATGTATCTATATAAAACATATATATATGGTTTTGCTTCTCTAGAGAACCTTGACTAGTACAATAATTCAGTCTCAAAATTGAGTCAAAGTTGAGACCATGTGGAAGCTGTTCACTAGGCTAGGCTCAACAAAAAACAATAGTGTCATGTGGAAGAAATACTGATGCCCAAAGTCTAGTGAAGCCAAGAGTCAACAAGGACATGAATCTTTGCCGAGTTTGCCCCACTCAAGTGCTGGGTCCTTTGCCTACAGAGCCAACCAAGCCTTAATCATTCCTAACTCTGACCAAGTCTAGACACTGGAGAGCTTGCTTAATCTGAATCTAACCATATGGAAACATCAAATCTGCCCAAGGGACAGTCCGTAAAATAACTGGTGTATATTCTTCAAAGTAATCGAGTTCCAGAAAAGCAAGAACAAACTGGAAAAAAGTGCCCAAAGAAACATAACACAAATAAATATTAGGTTGGTGCAAGAGTAATTGCAGTTTTTGCCATTGAAAGTGATGAGATGTATCCAACAGCACATGCTCACTTCATGTCTCCGTGTCACATTTTGGTAATTCTCACAATATTGCACACTCTTTCATTATTATTTAACCTATTACAGTGATCAGTAATCTTTGATATAACTTTTGTAGTGGTTTGAGACACCATAAACCATACCCATATAAGATGGAGGACTTAATTGATAAATGTTGTGTGTATTCTGGCTGCTCCGCCAACCAGCCATTCAGCTGTCTCTCTTCCTCTCCTTGGGCCTCCATATTTTCTGTGATACAACAATATTGAAATTAGGCTGACTAAAAACCCTACGATGCCCTCTAAGTGTTCAAGTGAAAGGAAGAGTCACACATCTCCTACTTTAAATCAAAAGCTAGAAGTGATTAAGCTTAGTGAGAAAGATATGTCAAAAGCTGAAATGGGCCTAAAGTTAAGCTTTTTTATAACTTGCCAAAAGCCAAGTTATAAATGCAAGGGAAGAGTTCTTGAAGGAAATTAAAAGTGCTGTTTCTGTAAAGACACAAATGATAAGACAGCAAAACAGGCTTATTGCTAATATTGAGAGTTTTACTGGATCTGGGCAGAAGACCATACTGGCAGCCTGGCATAGTGGCTTATGCCTGTAATCCTGGCACTTTGGGAGCCTGAGGCAGGTGGATCACCTGAGGCCAGGAGTTTGAGATCAGCCTGGCCAACATGATGAAACCTTGTCTCTACTAAAAAATACAAAAAATTAGCTAGGCATGGTACCAGAAGCCTGTAATCCTAGCTACTTAGGAGGCTGAGGCAGGATAATCACTTGAACCCAGGGAGCAGAGGTCACAGCGAACCAAGATCGCACCATTGCACTCCAGCCTGGGCAATGAGAGCAAAAAAGGAAGGAAGGAAAGAAGGAAGAAAGGAAAGAAAGAAGGAAAGAATGGAGAAAAGGAATAAGGGAGGAAAGGAAGCAAGAAAGGAAGGAAAGAAAGAAAAAAGACAGGAAAGAAGAAAGAAAAAAGGAAAAGAAAGAAGGAAAGAAGTAAAAGAAGGAAAGAAAAAGAAAAGAAAAAGGAAGGAAGGAAAGAAGGAAGGGAGGAAGGAAGGAAGAAAGAAGAAAAGAAGAAAGAAAGAAAAGAAAAGAGAAAAGAAAAGAAAAGAAAACCATGCTGGCCACAACATTCCCTTAACCCAAACCTTAATGTTGGGGACTAAGAAGTGGGGAGGGGTGAGGGATAAACAACTGCATATTGGATACAACATATACTACTCTGGTGATGGATGCCCTGAAATCTTAGACTTCACGATTATACAATTCATCCATGTAACCAAAGACCACTTTACCCCTAAAGCTATTGAAATAAAAAATACGTATGAAATAAAATTTTTTTAAAAAACAGGATTTATAGATAGCAACAGAAACATTGCTAAATATTTAAAGTAAGGCCATTACTTTAAATATTGTGGTTTTTCAATGGCAAAACCACAATTACCTTTGAACCAACCTAATAAAATGAATATATCATTGGAAATTGGAAGTGAGCATATATAGTAATGTTACAGAGCAATGAATAACAGAGTTCCTTCCCTGTATCACCCTACATTTGGCACATTAGAAAAACATGTAAACAGTAAGGTACAGATTAAAATGGAAAATGTGTTAATGAAGATATGTAAAATATGCTAGGGCAGCTGAAAATAGGAGGTAAAAGTCTACCTTGTGAAGGAATGTAAAAGCTGGAAACATTTGAACTAGGTATTGAAAGAGGGTTAGACTGAATCTTAGACCTAGGTTCAAATTTTTCCACTGCACTTACTGCTTGTCACTTTAGAAAAGTCATTTTATCTTACTGAAGCTCTAATCAGTTGAAAATCTGTAAGAATTACTTTGAATATTTTCTGAAATCTAGCATATGAAATTAAAACAAAATGAAGAAGCTTTTACAAAGTGTGAGGCTTGGGAGGGATATGGGAAAGGCCAAAAGCATTGCACAGCTGTTCCTAATACAGTAAAAATGGGAACATCTTGTTGCTATCTGTAAATGCCTATAGTCTTGGTAATGGGCCACATCCTTATACATTGTATGGTGGAATCTTAAAATATCCCACAGGTGATTCTGATGTACAGTTGTAATAAGAGCTACCCTTTTTGAAAACTTATTTTATCCTAGAGGCTTTGCATTTCTTATTAATAATTCTTAAATCCATTCTGTCTTTCTTTAAAACATGAGCAATAGATATGTGGTCTCTGAAAGGTTAAGTGCTTGCCCTTAGTCAGACAGATATTGAGAAGCTGGAGTTTCATTCAAGGTCCGTGTAACCACAAACACTATACCAATTTTAATTCCACCTATCCTTCTCTAGTGATTAAATTTACCACATAATTCACAGAGAGGATTATAAAGTTAATCAAAAGGAGAAGCAGAAAATAAATACTGACACATCAGTGAATATGGAATGTTGATTATTAAAGATCTTATTCTGTGCTTTCGGATGGGCTATTTATTCCCACAGATGTTTCCTCTTTACAAACTACATTAAAGAGGCTGAAGATAATATATGCTAATTTCTATAGTCCTTTGACTCACAATTTCTGAGGGTTAGTAGAAATTAAAATATTTTTATTTTTTACTATATGATTTTAAAAATTGTATTCAAATTAATATATCAAAGTTGTAAAAAGAAAGTCATACCTTATCATATGCTTTCAAAATTGTTTGCTTCTGCCAAAGTTGAATAGTTTTTCATGACTCAATACTTTATACTTGTATTTTTTCATTAAAGTTGGTGATACAAATATTGTGAAAAATGCTTATACAAAATATGGGGGGATTTCTTTTCTGATTGTTCCTCATCATTGATATGCAATTGAATTTTCAAGTAGAATTTTAGAAATATTTCGTTTCTTTAACCAAACACTTTTTTATATTCTACAATAAACTACTATTTTTTACATTTAAAAAAATAATCAATTTTCTAAATTACTATCATGTTCCCCCTATTCATTGTCACAACCAAAACATAGCCACATTAAAGTACAAACACCTACTAGTGTGCCATTACTACACCCAGTTGAGGACATCACCTTAGAGGTGAACTGCGAAGGGTGTCAGTTACACTCCTACGTCAAGGGAGCCTGAAGTCATTCTTATATCCTCATTCCTCATACCTTTGAAAATGCAAGTATTTTAGGTCCAAAGATGAAAATCCATCCTCAGTAGATGCTAGCCAAGCTAGCATCCACTAACCTCCTTGCAGTTAATAGTTTTAGGCCAGGGGGTTTATTTTCCTTTCTTGAAAACTTAGTCATGCAGTGAAGAGAATGTTTCGTAGTTTATTCATCTTTTCAAATGTATTGCTCTGGAAGTACCTACAGATTATCAGATTATATCTAGTCTGTCTCCATGTTAAAATGAAGTACCCCTCTCAGAATTAATCTTTTCTATACCTATGTACTTCCTCTCAAGGCTAAACTCTGTGTTCCCCAAAGGACTGTAATGTCCAGCCTAGCTAGCAGTGTCTACTCCATAGACATTCATTTAATCCTATATTTTATATGATATCTTGCAAAGAATGGGTCTAAAACATGTTTGCATAGAAACAATGTATCAAAGTGAAGAGTTTGAATGATAAACAAGCTGATCTTATTTCCTAGTGTGTCTGGAATAAATTCACTTTTTGCTGATGTCTTGGGGTAATTGTTAACTATATTGCCTTTCCATTTTCAAATGTGTTTAAGTTTGGATGATAAATTCTACAACCACCCTACCAAAAGAGGGCACTTTAAAAATTGTAATTGCTTTTGTTGAATTCACTAACATACTTTCTGGAAAAATATATTTATAAGGAGCTGGATGTTTTCACTTCTCTCAATAAGTAGCTATTCTATATTCTCAGAATTTGCTTATTCAATGCTTATTTCACTAGAATGAATGGCTGACAATTCAATGTGTGAATAACATAGTAATTATGCAAGAAATTATTATGGCAACATGTAATCAATTACACTTTATGCTCTGTTATAAAGCAACATATTTTTGAAAATATATTTGGGCAAAGTTTCAACCAAATTGCTCATCGGTCTGTTTTTATAAATGGATTATTTACAGATCTCTGTCCTTGGTTGCAAATTACCTTAAAGAGCAGAGATAAGTCTTCACTCTGCAGAATTCAAAGCTTAGCACAGAGTATGTGGAGTCTGAGGGCAAATCATGAGATGATGCAACTAAAAATATTCCACTATAGTAAGACAGAGCTAGGCCATGATCAGATCTTTTGCAAGAACTCTGGTGCTCATAATTCTAGAAATGAGATACATCAAGGTCAATAAAGAAAAGACATGTTGTTTCCCTAACATTAAACAGAAAATAAGTCATCCAATACATCATATTGTCAAAGGACATCACAGGTCAGGAGAAGTGTGTCTCATGAAGAGAAATTAGGGAATAAATGTGTTCTATGCTCAGATGACCTTATTTGTTGATGACTTTATCTTATTCTTTAGTCAGCACAGAATTATGATACACTGACTTTGGAATACAAACATTTCATTTTGTTAGCTATTTTAGGCTAATGAATTAGCACATTAGTGATGTACTGAAGACCAATGCCATGCTAAATAAGAACCTGTGTCCTTCAAGTATATGGAAATGATCACACACCTTCATTCCTTTATCAAGAATCATTAACTTTCTGCCACCTTCAGGTAAAGTGACATCTTTAGGGGTGTTGGCTACTTGATATGAACCTAACTTAGATTTCTTATGACTCTTATGCCAGAACTTTAGAGAGAAAAGTATCATTATCATTATTTTATGGATGAAGAAATGTAGCCTGAGGATAGGCGTGATGGCTCACACATGTAATCCTAGCATTTTAGCAGGCCAAAGTGGGCAGATAGATTGAGCCTAGGAGTTTGAGAACAGCATGGAAAACATAGTGAGACTCTGACCCTACAAAAAAATACAAAAATTAGCTGGGTGGTGTGCCTGTGGTCCCAGCTACTAAGGAGGCTGAGATGGACCCCAGGAGGTGGAGGTCGCAGTGAGCCATGATCATGCCATTGCACTCCAGCCTGGGTGACAGAGCAAGACTCCGTTTCAGAAAAACTAAAAATAAAAATTTTAAAAATGAAAAAAAGAAAGAAGGAAAGAAAGAAAAAGGAGAAAGAGAGAAGGAAAGGAAGCAAGGGAAGGGAGGGGAAGCAAAGGGAAGGGGAAGAGGGGAGGAGAGGGGAGGGGAAGTCAGGGGATGGGAAGGGAGGGGAGTGGAGGGGAGGGAAAGGAAGAGGAGGAAGGAAAGTGAACTTGAGAGGTACAAAATAATTTTTCTGTTTACATACTCCCTGAGGCAAAGCCAGTTTTCAAGTAATAAAAATCCTTTGTTCACTAATTAATACCCTTTGGAATATTTCTGGGCAAGAAGATAAGGTGATATATAATCTTTCAAGAAAGTTATAAACAAAGGACCTCTGAGTGTGAATGTTCAGATCTGTGTTGTAATCTAGTCATCACCTGCAAGGACTGGGTCTGGAGTAGAAAAATGATAGTTTCCAAATTAGCTGGATGAGAATTGTAGTAAATGGGACTTTTGAAACTACTAAAAGATTATAAAAATGTGTAATTATTTGATAATTGCAACACACATGTGATGATTTCTGTACTGAACTGATCTATTGTTTTACAGCTGAGGAACCCGAGATACAGTGTCTCTCATTCATTTACTCAAAGAAAAATGGTGGTGGTTGTGTAAATTAAAATTTCAGTGCCCATCTTGGATTTACCACTATTTATACATGCAAAAAAAGCCATATTCTGAGCACTTATTCTGTATCTTGCTCTAGAAAGGCAGCAATTAATGGATAAGAACCCTGGCCCTAATATGGCTCCATCCCTTTAGGCAAAATATGAAATATAAATAAATACAATTGCAGGAGGTTGTGAGTTTTACAGCAGGAGTGGAGATAAGTTCTGAAAAGTGATTGCAGTGAGTGCAGAAGCTTGCAGACTAGAGTATGCCTGACATGTTTGAAAAATAGCAGGGAGGCTAGGGCTGTGGTGAGTGAGAGGTCAGAGGGCAAGCACCTGCCAATTCATGTAGGGACCTGGAGTCTTTCATGATGGTTTTGTGGTCTGCTAAAAAATAGGAGACCACTAGAAGGTTTGAGTTGACAATGACAAGATCTGACTTATATCTTGAAAGGAATACAGTGGAAGTTGTGTTGAGAAAAGGCTAAAGTGAAGAAAAGGCAGATAGATAAGAGCAGTACATTTATTCCAGTAATTCTATTGAGAGAAGACCATGACCTGGACCAAAGTGATAGATCACAGTGTGTGTCCACCATAAGAGTGCACCTCTCAGATCTCTGACAGCCAGGAGCATTCTGAAATCGATCAGTGAGTCTCAACTGAGGTCATGTGTCCCATAGACTGCCTAGTCAATGACTGAGCATTGTAGGGATACAAAGGCAGGCTTATTTCTGGGATTTGCAGCAATTTTCTGATGAGTGACTGGACTTTGGAGTGAGGATATTCCAATGGCCTTGCCAAATAAATCTTAGCATTGCTCTGCAGTCAAAGTTACTTACATTCATGTTCATTAGGCAGTTGAAAATAAAGTCTGGAGTTTCAGGGAGGAATCCAGGTTGGAGACGTAAATGGAAGATTTATCATGCAGAGGTGGTATTTTACAACATATGCTGGATGAGATCACCATGGATTTAACTTACTGAGTGTGGAATAAAAAGAGATACGAGTTCCAAAACTAAGCACTGGAACACTCCAAAAATTTATTGATCAAAAAGAATTTAAAAGGAGTGGCAATGAGACAGGAGGAAATCCAGAGAATACAGGGTATCTGGAAACTATGTGTTTATTTCCCAATTCAATATGTTCTTTTCTAGAAATATACAGATTTAAAAAATACTCCAAAACAATTTTGGGCTTTGAAAACTATGAATATCTAACTGTATGTATCTAAATCATCTTCAGTATTTAACTTTGCCTACAGACAAAACATTTTTCCTCTCACAAAGCAAAGGCTCAAACCACAGCAGTGATTTTGCATGAGTGACTTAATCTCTCTGAGGTTTAGTCTCCTCATCTATATGACAGTAATAAACAATCACTACTGATTTTGGAGACGTCGAAGAAAAAGTGAGCTCATGACTGTACCGTATACAGTACTTAGCTCAAATGCAATTGTCCCAAAAGCAACACTGAATAGATATTATTAATCCCCTTTTTAGTATTCAAGTTGAGTAATTCAATATGATAATAACATAAAAGGTGGCAGAGTTAGATTGGACCCAATTGTCAATGGACCATTTATTGATTAACTTACCATACACACAAACACACATGCACACGTGTGCACACACACAAACACACACACGAGAAAGGACCTATTCTATGCCACACAGTAACTTTTGGGAAGTGTTCTGTGTGGTGAGTTTAGACAGCATCTGACTTCCAGTATTGTTCCAGGAAGCCTGTAGCCCAACACTCCTCATATAAACAGGCACTCATCCATTATACTGCTTTCAAACTTGAATGTAGGAGCCAGTACAAGATTGATTAAATGTACATTTGAGAAATATTTTGGCATGAAACTATTTCTGTACTTTCTGAATAAGGATAAAAATCAAATGTCTTGCATTTCAATAATAAGTAAGGATCAAATACAGTTCTAGGAAACTATCCTGAGATTTAATTTAAAAAAAATTCAGGTAGTGTGATAAATAGGGATCAACTCCTAGAAAACAGAATGGTAAAAGACTGTAACAGACACGTTCATCTACCATGCATGTGTGTGCCAACGCAGGCATCTCACATTTGTGCTTAGCAAATACATGCACCAAATAGAGCATTTTTCTGCAAGGAGGAAGTCTGCAACATACCGATGGGGATCTTACTTTGTCTTTTAGCAAACTTCCTTTCGTGTAATAATGCATTCCCCCTGGGATTATTCTCCATGGTTCTTGGTTATGCCTTCTAGCCTTGGTTCTGTTCTCTAGGTCATCCTCCCTTTCCTATACGATAAGACATGGGTTGCAGTGGACAGCCTTCCTGGAGAGCTTCCTGTGTAGAGACTAAGGTCTAAGGACCTCTTTTATACTTTACTGTCTCTATTTCTTTCAACTAATGCTGTTGGGGTTTTACTAGTACAATTTGCTTACCAACTTTGTGATGATTTTAATAAATTTTATTAAAATTTACTCCATTTAGACATCAAGCCACAATGACAAATCTTTAAAAGAGATTCCTTTCTCTGTTGTGGTCCCTTTAGACTCTTAGAAACTCTATTGTTTAAAAGGGATTGTCTGTGAGCCACATACACATGATCATTAGAAAAGCCTTTTGTCTCTAAGAAAGGGCCCATGAGTTACCACCTTAAACTCTGAGGTTCTAGAAGAGTCTTAATAGTCACCTCTCAAAGCCTCAAAACAGCAATAATTTTATTTGCTGGTGTTTTGGTTATATAAGGGGTCTGAAGTTATATACGGGGTCTTTACAGTCACATCTCAAAGCCTTAAAACGGGAATGATTTTATTTGCTTGTGTTTTGGCAGATTGGGAATTCCTAAGAGCTTGGCTGGACAGTTCTTACTTCGAAGCCTTTAACATCCCTCACTACTAGCAGTTGATGCTGATCACCAGCTGAGAGCTCATCTGTGGTTTTCTGCTGGAGACCTGCACATGACTCTCCAGGACAGTGATCTCAGGTACTCAGACTCCTTAAATAGCAGCTATCTTCCTTCACAGTATCCCATGCAACCAAAGAGATCATGAAGAAATGACACGGTCTAATCTGATCTGTGCTCACAAGTTACACAGAGTAACTTTTACTTCATTCTACTGGTTACAGCTGAGTCACTAAGGTTAGTCCAGGATCAATGTCTCTTTAAAAAGGTGATGTTTTAGAAGAGATCTGAAAGAAGAGCAGCAAAATATAGGTCAATCTGGAGGAAAAGGAATTCAGAGAGAGGAGGAGAGAAACAACAGTACTTAGATGTCTGTGTGCCTAAGAGGAAGTCAGAGTGCCACAGGAAGCCCGGTGTTTTAAGGTTATGTAAACTGTTGTAAACAAAGTAAGATCAAAATCAGAGGAATACTTGAGATGAAGACATAGTATGCCCAAATTAATGTTTTAAATGTGTTCCTCTCCAGCAATAGGAAACCAGGGTGTGAGGAAACAAGAGTATATTCAGGGAGATTCGTGAGGGTTTATTGCAATAATTCAGATGAGAAGTGATGATGGCTTGAATAAATTGAGTATACAGAAGGTGATTAGAATTATTTGCACTCAGAATACCCTTTCAATGTAGAGCTGCTAGAATCTATTGATGAATTAAATATGAGGTATGAGAGAAAGCAAACGGTTCAGAATTTTCAAAACATCTTGGCATAATTTCTTCCTAAATGAAAAAAATTGGTACTTCTTCAAATAAGAAATACTGTGGTTGGAAAAACTGGAGATAAAATTGAAGAAACTCTATGTTGAAGAAGTAGTGGGCAAAAGTGTGGATAATTCTAAGTGTATATTATGTGATACACACACACAGACACACACACATACACACACACCCTAGAGTAAACAATGAGAAATGCATTTAAAAGTCTAACATTAATAATCCTATTAAAAAAATCATCTGTCTGTGGAAATTACAACAAAATGTACAACACATTTGAAAATATAAATTTTAAGATACAATTCTGTAAAGATGTCACTTGTCTTTATATATTCTGTTTCAGCTTAATTTAAAGATGATTAAAGTGTGATAATAACAAGTAAAATTAAGATTATCATAAAAGCTCCATTATGTGAAATGTATAAGATAATTCTAAATTAATATGCAGAGTCAGAACCAAGAATAGCCGAGACTACTAGAGATAAACAATTGTTTAGAATTTCCTCAACCATGTATCAAGTATTTAGTATTTGCTGAACCATAAATCAACCATACATATTAAAAAAACTATCTATAGTAACTGAGACAATATTACAGCAATGAAAAGGAAGACTGATAGGAAAATGGTACAAAAAAAAGCTCAAAAATAGACTTAGACTTCTATAGACTCTAGACTAATAAAATGTTGGTACTGTTAAAGCAATAGGAAAATTTGGAACATGATTAAAAATACATTTATATAAAAAGTATATATATAATGTATATTATATAATGATTATGTAATATAGTGTGCATATAATTTACATATAACATTGATATATTATATATATATACACACACACACACACACACACACACACATGAATATAATCACATTTTACTAACGCACATCATAAGGAAGGTGAATTCTAAATGGATTTGAGAAATCAATGCAAAAGGAAATACACAAGATAAGAATACTTTCATGGCTTTGGTTTAGGAAAAGATTTCTGAAATGAGATACAAAAAGTCTTAATATAAAAGGAAAGTATTAATGAATTAGATCTCATATTTGTCAGGCAAGTGACAAATACCAGATAATATATTACCTTTGTGATTACTATATGGGTAATCACAAAGGATTTAGACCCAGAATTTATAAAGAAATACTGTAAATCTATAACATAACATTGAAAATCTATTTAATAGCAAATAATCCAATAGAATAACAGTATAGGAGACTTGAAAATATATTTCATAAACCAGGATTAATGAAATGTAAATGCACGTATCAAACAATATTCAACCTTATTACTAATCAAGAAAATTAAAATTATATGCCCAAGAGAATGGCTAAAATTAGCAAATGTCTGTTCCAGTTGATGAGAAGGATGTAGCGAGAAGCTAAATTAGCAAGCACACTAAGAAGAAAAAAAACAGCATTTTTTACTAAATTTGAATATGTGAAGTATCAACTGCGCTTCAACAGATATATGAACACAAGTGCATTAAAAACTTTTTTTATACTGTAAAAAATATTGGTTTTGTGCTTAGAAAAAAATTCATGACCATTAAGAGAATTGATAGAAATATGATTTATTTACACAATAGAATGAAAATGAACAAATTAAAACTACTTTCAATATGGATGGATCTGCCAAATATGTTGAATAAAAGCAGTCAGAAAAATGTTCATAATTAAGCTATAACTCTAGAAGAAATTTACAAATTCAGAAATTAAGCTATAGCAATCTTGAAGTAAAATGAAGAAAACAATTAATGAGATAGAAAATAAAATGCCTCGTCTGATACTGTCAGTGCCCTATTTTTGGTGCCTTTTGGTAGTGGTACACTGCTGTTAATTACATGGTAATTCTTTGAACTGAGCTGATTTTTGTGGTTTTGTACTTTCCTTTGGCTGATATTTTGCAATACAAGTTTGCTACATAGGTATACATGTGACATGGTAGTTTGCTGCACCTATCAACTCATCATCTAGGTTTTAAACCCTGCATGCATTAGGCATTTGTGCTAATGCTCTCCCTCCTTTTGCCCCCAACCCCCAGACAGGCCCCAGTGTGTGATGTTCCCCTCTCTGTGTCCATGTGTTCTCATTGTTCAATTCCCATTTATGGGTAAGAACACGTGGTGTTTGGTTTTCTGATCCTGTGTTAGCTTGCTGAGGTTGATGGTTTCCAGCTTCATCCATGTTCCTGCAAAGGACATGAACTCATTCTTTTTATGGCTGCATAGTATTCCATGGTGTATATATGCCATATTTTTTTTTATCCAGTCTATCATTGATGAGCATTTGGATTGGTTCCAAGTCTTTGCTATTGTAAATAGTGCTGCAATAAACATAGATGTGCATGTGTCTTTATAGCAGAATGATTTATAATCTTTTGAGTATGTACTCAGTAATGGTATTGCTGGGTCAAAGGATATTTCTGGTTCTAGATCCTTGAGGAATCACCCCACTGTTTTCCACAACAGTTGAACTAATTTACACTCAGTGTAAAAGCATCCTGTTTCTTCATAGCTTCACCAGCATCTGTTGTTTCCTGACTTTTTAATGATTGCCATTTTAACTGGCCTGAGATGGTATCTCATTGTGTTTTTGATTTGCATTTCTCTAATGACTAGTGATGATGAGATTTTTTTCATATGTTTGTTAGCTGCATGAATGTCTTCTTTGGAGAAGTGTCTGTTCATATTCTTTGCCAACCTTTTGATGGAGTTGTTTTTTTCTTGTAAATTTGTTTAAGTTCCTTGTAGATTCTTGATATTAGATATTTTTTAAATGGGTAGCTTGCAAAACTTTTCTTCCATTCTGTAGGTTGCCTGTTCACTCTGATGACAGTTTCTTTTGCTGTGCAGAAGCTCTTTAGTTTGATTAGGTCCCTTTTTTCAATGTTGACTTTTTTGCAATTGCTTTTGGTGCTTTAGACATGAAGTCTTTGCCCATGCCTATGTCCTGAATGGTAATGCCTAAGTTTTCTTCCAGGGTTTTTATAGTTTTGAATTTTACTTTTAAATCTTTAATACATCTTGAGTTAATTTTTGCATACAGGGTAAGGAAGGGGTCCAGTTTCTGCTTTCTGCATATGGCCAGCCAATTTTCTCAGCACCATTTATCAGATGGAGAAACCTTTCCCCATTGTTTTTTTTGTCAGGTTTGCCAATTATCAGATGGTTGTAGATGTGTGGTGTTATTTGTGATGTCTCTGTTCTGTTGCATTGGTCTATAAATCTGTTCTGGTGCCAGTACTATGGTGTTTTAGTTACTGTAGCCTTGTAGTATATTTTGAAGTCAGGTAGTGTGTTGCCTCCAGCTTTGTTCTTTATACTTAGGATTATCTTGGCTGTATGGGCTGTTTTTTGGTTCCAAATGAAATTTAAAGTAGTTTTTTTGTGTGTGTGTGAAGAAAGTCAATGGTAGCTTAATGGGAATAACATGCAATACTAATTTTTTAAATAACAAATACAACCATTTACATAGGCAAGGTACCGCAATGACCTGTTTCTTAGCTGTCTTTATTGATCTCTGTTAGGCTATTCTCCTTTGCTCTTGGTGCTGCTATTCATACTGGCCTTCTTTTATTCCCCAGGACTTACTCAAGAAAGGCCCATGCTCTCTCTCACCACTGGGATTTGTACTTGCCATTGACTTTCTTCATCATGTTCTTTGGATAAAGTCAGTGGTTCCCTTTTTAAGTAAAACTTTTCTTGAACTTCATTTCTAGGTCAAAACCACTTTAACCTAGTATGTAAGCTTCACAAATTTTCAAATAACCATGATCCTCTAAAATTTTTCCTCATATTATAAATTTAATCTTACATTTACTATTATTATTATTTGATTGACATCCTGAAATGTCTTGTTTTGAAGAACAAATGATATAAAATTATTAAATCACCAAGAATGGTGTTCAATGTCACATACATTCCTAAAAAATATATCAATTATTTTTGTTACTGTGTAGCATGATCTCAGAGAGGAAGATTTGCCCAAAGTAATTTGCCCAGATAGTTAATAACCATCAGACTCATAAATAATTATCTTTTATTTAATTGCATTTTTTAAAATATGGAATTTTACAAAATGGGATATGTGGAAAGAGTATACTTGATTATGCTAGGTATAATCCATAGGATATGATTTAACAGCCCTAGTACTTATTCAATATACCTTCTCTTAAAGAATATCAGTGCTGTATATTTGACAAGAATGTAAAAATAAACAGTAAACTGAATTGATTATGATCAATTTTCAGTTCACTTAGGCTGGCTGTCTTTTCATACACACATGCACATCCACACATACAATTGGATATATTGGTCTCTACTTGCTGTTATTCAATTAGATTTTCTTTCAGGCATTCTATTGGACATATCAAATGTGTTATTTATAACCCTCACAAAAATGCAATGCAATATATAATGCTATACTTTTTGTATATGGGAGTAAACTATCATCAGAGAGTTAAATAGATTGCTAAAGGCCACGGAAAAAGCAAATAGCTAAACCAAAATTGAAACCTAGTTTATCTGTCTCTAAAGCTTGTGCTCTTTTGTATCCATCACTCTTCCTCTCAAAAAACAATTGTGAAGTTGTGATTCAATATTAACATGCAATATAATCTAAGGATATATTAAAATGCTAAATAGTAAGAATCAAAGGATTGAAGGCTATAACCAAAGTGATTAAGTGATATTTGATTTGCCTGCTATTGGATTATTCTCAGGATCTCTATACAATTTAAGTTTGCATCTGCTATATGTGCATTTTAGTTCTTTCAGTTTGTTGAGGTAGACATTCTAAATCTAAGTGGCAAGTGTAGTTATATTTCGCTTGATATTCCTCTGAGTATTTTAAGAAACATTATCTGAATAACTACAAATTGGAATTGACCTAAGTTGTCAAAAAGCCCCATTCCCTTTATTAGTGAATAACGTAGGAAAGGTTTTTTTTTTTTGATGTTACAATGAAACACACAGAATAAATTTCCTTCCCTCCCTCCCTTCCCCCTTCCTTCCTCCCTTCCTCCTTCCCTCCTTTCTTCCCTCCCTCCCACTTCCTTCCTTCCTTCCTTCCTTCCTTCCTTCCTTCCTTCCTTCCTTCCTTCCTTCTTTCCTTCTTCCTTCCTCTCTCTCTCCTTCCCCCACTTTCTCCCTTCATTGTTAATTTTCTTTCTTCTGCTGCTGCTGGATGTTATCTCTTCACTTAATACCCATATTTGCCACTGATTTCTTTATACCACGAATAAGTGACATTTAGAAGAATATTTGGAAAATGGCAAGCTAAAAAATAAGAACAGCCCAAGTATTGATAATTTCACGGACCCACCCAATTAACCAGTCCTGGAACTACTCTGCCTCTGAAATTGTTGAACTGAGACACATTAAGTCATTATTTCAATTATAGACCTTTCAGTGTTGAATTTCTTTTATTTGCTGCCAAAAGCTTCCTAAGTAATGCTTCGTTACTTCTTCCTGAGAAAGGCAAAAAGTTCTCAGAGATGACAAATGAAACTTTACTGATTCGACAATAGTTAATAGTTGCACTTTCTAGGTGGTTTATATACTTGGCTGAATAGATTCCCTGCCCAATAGTTAGGAAGATGAATTGACTTTCCTTGAAGCCGAAAAATGATATCAAAGACATTATCACCTACTATGACATTTTTTGTGGGCTTCATTTTTCTCAGCAGCAAATGGTGAAAAATGTTTTCTGAAGGAGATAATCATGGTCAAAATGGATTGCAATTCCAGGATCTAAACTGTCCAATGATTTGTACAAAAAGTTGCAGCAAATTGATCCCTCTTCTCAGTAGTTTCAGGAGGACTGAGTTTCAAATAGCTCTGTTATGATGGGCTTAATACATATTTGATTCAGTCCTATGAGAAAAAGAAAACACACATTTGGTCAAATGTTTATATTAAGCCTCCAAAGAGTTCAATGTGCCCCAAAATATGTTTTGCATAGTGATATATTTTAAGATGACTGGATTTTACTCTAGTTTTTCTCACTTCATAGCAAGTGATTATCCTTTTGATCCTTAGTACTTGCTTACATAATATGGGACTTTTCTAATTCACCTGAGAGGTCTTCATGCTTTTCCAATAGGGTGGCATCGTTTGACATTTTCTGCTTTAATACTTTTGTATTTTTAAAATAACTGTATCTTATCAAATAACATTTTCTATGTTAATACTTTTTCAAAATCTCCAAAAAGTTTTAACATATATTTTGCTGCCATTAAGGCTTCTTTATCATAATTTGAAAAAGTCATTTTATATGCTCACAATTTTTAATGTAGCACAAAAATTCATTTGACATGTGATGGAGTATTTATCCTTACAGACTTTTTTTTTTCTTAAGAGATACTATTTATATTTCTTATTTCCCTCTCTCTCTCCTCTTTTGTGCTATGACACTTAGCTGGTATCAGTTATTAATATTTATTATTATAGTTAACATGCAGCAATATGTTTTTGGCTGTTTCTCATTTATATGAAATGAGAAAACAAGTAATGTGGCAAATTAAAAGCATGTAAAATGATGTTTTCTAAAAATTGACATTTCTTAAAAAGATAACAAAGTGCAGCAGAAGCTCTTTAGAGGTCCCTCTGGCATGTTGCCTGTTGCTTGACCTTATGGTCAGGTGTGTGATCTTAGGGTTAGTTTCTGGAGCTATCTCTTACAAATCATTAAGAATTTGTGTTTTGGTGCCCAGCAAATATTTCTTGGAACAAGCTAGCAATGATATTTCTCAAGCTGTGCTATTTTTATTATCATTTAAAAAAATACATTAAATTTGTCATTTAAAATATTTGTAAGTATACAATGCTTACAATGTAAAGTACACCATGTATGTTGCACATACACCTTGATGTGCAATAGATTTCTAGAATTTTTTCATCTTGCAAAGCTGAAATTCTATACCCATTGAACAGCAAATCTCCATTTTCCCCATCCTCTGGCAACCACCATTCTAATCTCTCTGAGTGTTGCTACTTCAAATACCTCATATAATTGGAATCATGCAGTATGACTGGCTTATTTTACTTAATATTTTTTTATGATTGGCTTATTTGTCTTAACATTGTGTCCTTAACGTTCATTCACATTGTGGCATGTAACAGGATTTTCTTTATTTAAGGCTGGATAATTTTTCACTGTATGTGTTCACCACATTTTCTTTATCCGTCTGTCACAGACATTCAGGTTCTGCATGGTTGCTGTTATGAATAATGCTACAATGAACATCAGTATGCCAACATTTCTTAGAGATATTGTTTTCAGTTCTATTGTATATATACCCAGAAATGAAATTCTTCAATCACATGGTAATTATATTTTTAATTTTTTTAGGAACCTCCATACTGTTTTCCATATCTGTACACCATTTTACATGTCCACCAATGGTACACAAGGGTTTCAATTCCTTGACATCCTTGTCAACACGTGTTATTAGCTGTGTTTTTTTTTTTTCTTAAATAGCAGCCATCTTAATGGGTGTAGGCTTTATATATACTTAAGATGTTAATTCTTCTTTAAAAGTCTGGTAAAAATTTTCAGCAAAGCCACTTGATACTGGACTCTCCTTTGGTAGGAATTTTTGACTACTGATTCAATAAGCTTGATAGTTACAGGTCTACCCATAGTTTCTTATTTCTTAAAAATTCAGTCTTAGTATGTTGTTATGTTCCTAGGGGTTTACCTGTTTCTTCTTGATTCTCCAATTTCTTGATGTATAATTGGTCACAGAAGTCTCCTATAATGCTTTTTAGTTATATGGCATCAGTTGTGACATTTCCTCTTTCTTTTGTGATTTTTGTTATTTGGAACTTTTTTTTTTCCTTTTTCAGTGTAGGTAAAGGTTAACCAATTTTGCTGATCTTTAAAATTTAACTCTTAATTGTGTCGGTTTTTTGCACTGCTTTTCTATTCCTCGTTTTACTTCTTTTTAGTTTTGATCCTTATTAATTATTTTCATCTGCTATTTTTGGTTTTAGTTTGTTTTACTTTTCTGGTTTCTTCATGTGCATAGACAGTTGACTTGAAATCTTTCTGCTTTTTTAGTATAAGCATTACTGCTGTAAACTTTCCTCTCACTGTGGTTTTTGCTGTAGATGTTTTGGCATTTCTATTTTTCTCAAAATATTTTCTGATTTTCATTATGACTCCTTTTTTTTGTAGATACTACAAAAAGCAAAGCATGCAAACAGAAAAACAAAACAAACTCTGAATAATCACAATAAATTTAGATTTTTGTGTACCCTGTATTACCATGGTTCCTCAAAAATCTGCTGTGGCTAAGCATTATGGCTAATACCTGTAATCCCAACACTTCTGGAGGCCAAGTGGGAGGATCACTTTAAGCCAGGAGTTCAAGACTAGCCTGCACAACATTGTGAGACCTTGGAGATTTCTCAAACCTTTCCTGGGGATGCATATTCTCTGGGCTTACATGTGTAATTTCCCAAGCAGGGAAATTTGTCACTTTCTTTTTAAGAAGCTAATAATTGATTCCTCCCTCTGGTGTCTGTCTGGGGTATTGCAGGTGCTCTGTTGCTGTAACAAACTACCAAGCTCTCGTATGTTCTAAGCAGTCCAAAGTATGCTGATTCTCCACCAGTACTCTGAGTCACGTAAAACAGAAACCAGTTTGTGTGACAGCCTAAACAAATCGAGTGTTGTATGTACATTCCACTTTTCTTTTTCCCTTTCAAACAAGAAATCACAAGTTGAAAATTTTCTCCCAGTTACACTAAGCTGTGCCAACTTTAGGGAAAGGTTATCACAGGTAAAATGCAACATCTTTCTTTAACCTATTGCATTTGCTTTGTACTCACCTGGTATAGTATGACTTCTTGTCTAATTTTTGCAGTTCTCATTAAAGGATGTTTGGATTGTATATTATTTTTAGGTCAGTGTCTGTAAAACAATGAGGTCTGGAACTTCTTATTCCACCATCTTGCAGACATCATTCTGTCCGCAAACAATATTCTCATCGTTAGAAACCCAATGCCGATAAGTATATTCAAACAAAAAGTTAGCATAATTTCATTCTAAATTTAAACCTTTGTCCAGTTAATACGAATATTATCTGTTTTGGGATTTAAATAAACAAGTAAATACTACTTTTTGTTGCTACTTAAATTCAGAATTATTTACAAAATATACAGTGTAGTCAAACATATTGGAAAATAACTTCAAATAAAATTAAAAAGTAAGCTTTTCAGTAATTCATTCTTAAAATGACTTGCTCACTGTGGTCGAGCTGGACAACAGAATTTTTCTCAAAAGGGAGAAGTACTAAATAATTTATTGTGTAAACTAGAAAACATTTAAAAATGTAGAGAAAACAAAAAAAAATTAAAACTGTACATTTTATAGACTTAATTATACTAATAGATGTGCATAATTCCATTTAAAAGCCACTCTAAGAAGTAAAATATCATATAGAAAGTAAAGATACAGAGATATGTGTGCCTTAAATCAGGAAGTTTAAAGCATCATAGTGAATATGTAAACGTAAAAAATAAAAATAAGCTGGGCATGGTGGTTCACACCTGTAATCCCAGCACTTTGGGAGGCCAAGGCAGGTGGATCGCCTGAGGTCAGGAGTTTGAGACCAGCCTGGCCAACATGGTGAAACTTTGTCTCTACTAAAAATACAAAAATTAGTTGAGTGTGGTGGCAGATTCCTGTAATCCCAGCTACTTGGGAGGCTGAGGCAAGAGAATCACTTGAACCCGGGAGATGGAGGTTGCAGTGAGCCAAGATATCACCATAGCACTCCAGCCTGGGTGACAAGAGCAAAACTCTGTCTCAAAAAAAAAAAAATCAAAATAATGCAATATATATGTATATATATTCTTATAATCAACTTCTTATCTATATTTATTTATAATATCATGTTACTATTACACCATTTTCTGAAAAAAAGTTTTATCATACTCTTATTAATTTTAATGATTTTAAAAATGAACCAGAAATCTTCTGCAAGGTTGAATTTATGGCTGCAAATTACTAAATTTTGTGACATCTTCTATTGACTGTCTTATGTAGACCTCAATTTAAAAAAAATATAATTTTGTCTCTGCACATACTGAGATACTTGAAAAAATGAGGCCAAATTTTGATGAATGGTGAATATTTTCATTTCTATTTTATTCATATAGACATTTTATGAATAATAGTTTTATAAAGTATTTGTCCCAATTCTAAGAGACATTTTGCAAGAAAACCATGATCAAATATGCTTTATTTTGTATGATGCTATTTATAATCCATAACTCAATTTAAATGTTAAAACATTGTAGGCCTTCCTAAATTGTATCTAATTCTTATGCATAATATATGTTTATCCAATTAAAAGTAAAGGCTCATTCTAAGATCTTTTTTCCAAGCTGTAATATTCAAAACCTCAAATATAGAAGTTCAAAATTAAAGCTTATGCACTGACTGAGGTCTTATCTTTTAATTAGTGCCATAAACTTCCCTCTTAGATCTACTTTTGCTTAATCCCATAGGTTTTGGTATGCTGTATTTTCATTTTTAATTGTCTCAAGAACTTTGAAATTTGCCACTTAGTTTCTTTATTGAATTGTTATTTAAGAACACATTGCTTACTTTTCATTTATTTATTACTTTTTTGAAGTTCCTACTATTAGTGATTTTCAGTTTTACACCATTGTCGTCAGGAAAGATACTTAATATGATTTCAATTTTCTAAAATTTGTTAAAACTTGTTTTGTAACTTAATGTATTTTCTATACTGGAGAATATTTTACTTGCCATTGAGAAGAATGGGTGATTTGAATGTGTCGAATGGATTGTTCTGTATATATGTCTGTTAGATCCATTTGATTGACCGTGTAGTTTAAGTATGATGTTTTCTTATTGATTTTCTGCCTGGATGATTTGTCTATTGCTGAAAGTGTAATGTCAACTATTGTTATTGTATTGCATTCTATCTCCCACTTTAGATCTATTGATATTTGCACTATATATCTAGTTGCTCTAGTGTTGGGTGCATATATATTTATGATTGTTATATCCTCTTGTTGAATTGAGCACTTTATTATTACATAATGATCTGTTTGTCTTATTTTACAAACTTGGATTTAAAGTCTATTCTGTCTTATTTAAATATAGTCACTCCTACTATCTACTGGTTTCTATTTACATGGAATATCTTTTTTATCCCTTCATTTTCAGTGTGTGAGTTCTTTCAGGAGAAGTGAGTCTCTTGGAGCAGCGTATACTTGGGTCTTGCTTTTTCTTTGTTGGTTTCCATTCAGGGACTCTGTATCATTTTATTGGAGAATTGTGTTTATTTACATTCAAGGCAATTATTGATAGACAGAAATTTATTACTGCCATTTTGTGGATTGTTTTCTTTTTTTTTTTTTTTTTTGCAGATCTTTTGCTTATCTCTTCCTTTCTTGTTGTCTTCTTTTTTGGTTAAAAGTGTTTTAAGCCAGAAATTAAGTTCTCCAAGGAAGCATAATGCTTAGAGCTATGGTATCCCACCAGCACTGGGGCAGTTATACGGATCAGGCCACAAGTACCAGCCTGGAATATGGAGCAATGGGGATCTGTCCAGTGCTGAGTTTTACTTTGTTGGGCCGAGTGTAATGACTTAAGGCAAAATCCTATGCCCATTTGTCTCTCTTTTCTCTGAGCAAGCAGAATCTCTTGCCACACTGCACTGCCTCAGGTTGTGGGGGGTGATACAAATGATGTAAAAATATCCTTCCTACCTTCTTCAGTGTGTCTTTTCTTACTGTTGTGCAACAACTAGGTACTATGGTCTCTGACCTGGTTTGCTCAGTTCTTGTGAACGTATTCTTGTGGACGGATAGTTGTTCTAATTGATGTTTCTAATTGTGAATTTTTACATGTCTTACAACCAAATTCAAATACATGTTTCCCCACAGAATTCTTAATTTAATGAGAATGTAATACTGGTTTTTGCTATGATTTCTGCCATATCAAAACATGTATTTAAAATATTCTAAGCAAAAAAAAAATTAATTTTGGGCTTTTAAACAAGACATTCTATAGCACTCACAATATTCTGCTTATTTCATTTGTAATAAAATTAGCTACCAAGGATTTTGATTTCATGAATTATATAAAATATCTGAGCAATACTGGCATTAATCTGATTGTATATATTATTGATCACATGACATAAATGAGCATTATTTAATTATGAAGTTTTTCTTCTACTAATAAAGCCAAAACAGCTATTTACCACTTCATATATGCACAAAAAATTGAATTAAAATTTAATTTGAAAATACACAAATGTCCTCTTTACAAAAGCATGTAGCTATCTACTTTCTCCTCTCTTACAATAACTGCTATTGAGATTTGTATTTTCTGGGTTTACCATGTTAGATGGTAAATACTGAAAGACACTTTGTGAAAATTACACATTCAGATTCCAATTAAAAAACAAACAATACCAGTTATTTTAACTGAGAAAAGAAACACAGGTAATTGGTTAGACAGGTTTTATAGGACAGAAATAAAAAGAAGGGAATACTGACAGAAGATGGTTTGCAACTTCAAGAAAATGTTATCATTCCTAATTTCTTGGGAAACAGAAAGAAGAAGTTAGAGTTACTAGAATTTAGAGTCTTACAGAAAGGATTACACAGAAATGGAAAAAGGGTGTGATTCCCGGATATTACGGGGACCCAGAAAAAAACAACTTGTTGGAGGGTTCTATTAGAACTGAAACTCGGGCTTCTGAAAGTGGGTGACACATGGTGTTAGTTTCAGCCGAGAGGGTATAATGAACTTGTTTCTGGGACAGAAAAAATTAGAATAAAGAAAAGAGAATTCACCTTTTCCCTTCTCCTACCTGTTGGTCTCTTTGTAGGCCACCTATGTTCAGAAACTGACAGCAACCCATGTGACAAAGAAGAAATGCAGTTTATATAATCTCAGCCCCAGCATCCATAAGCAAAGTATATAAAATCATTTTAGAGCTGAACCACAGCTTAGTCCACACCACAATTAGCAATTTTTATAAATGTGAGCTTTTAGTACTTAAGTTTTTATTAATTGTACATTTAAAAAAAACTCATTAATGCTAGAGATTATTATTAAGTTATCAAGTAATATAACACAATAAATAATTGTGATTTACCTCTGTAGCAAAAGCATTGCCATCTTTATCTATGGTTAGATTCCTCAGTCTATTTTTCACACTTATTTCATCTAAACTGTAAGTTTTTAACATTTTCACCAAGATATCCTGATGTAATTTGTGTATATCAAAGCTTACTATAAGTTATGTGATCCAGTTTTCTGACACAATAGGTAGCTTGTGGGGATAGCAGCATTAATTACTTCTCCTATTATTCAAAGACTAGAAAGAATTTGCTGTCTGTAGCTGCTTATGTATGAATATACTCCTGTGTGCTGTTAAAGGGAGGCCATAGGTACCGACATCTAGAAAGGCTACTGAAGAGAGAAGCTTACTCACTAGTCAACTCTTTGATCTATTCATGTGTTAAATGAGAACTGTGTTCACTGTGAATTTACTTCTGACACTAATAACTGAGATTATGACAGAAGCTATAAAAAAGACAAATTGTAGGTCTATCAAACACATAGTGGCTTATTTTCATGCAGCTGTTAATAATATAACCTTATAAGAAAAAAATCAGTACACATTCTAAATTGGATGAGGCTCCAGGAAAAGATAAACTTTGACTTATCTGGCAAAGCAGAATGTATGACCACCTTACTTATGGAAGCCTGTCTCTAGAAAAGTAGAGATTTCATGCTTTTTGGGGTTAGGCAGAATCTAAGAATTAGCTTGGAAGGATCTGAGCCAGGCATGTCCATCTGCTTCAATCACACTCAGTAATCAAGAAGTCACTCTCTCTCACCTAGGAGTGCTGAAAAAAGTGCCTGAGAGAGCACAGAAATGTCATTTTAATGAAGGACTTTCTGCTTCCATTAAAATATCATGTTATTATCATGTTAATAGAGGAAACATAGAGAGTAGAATATAATTCTCCCCCCCCCCCATTATCTTATATTGAGGACATTAGTAACCATGTTCTATCTATAGGGAATTACAATGATAGAATATTTTTACATTTACACATAAAGGAAATATATAACTTTTATAAATTGTGTCAAGATTATATATTTGAATGTTGCATTGTTATTATTGATGCATACATATTATGCATCTGCTATAGTTTGGATATTTGTCTGTGCCCGAATCTCATGTTGAATCATAATCCCCAATGCTGGAAGTGGGGTTTGGGAGAAAGTGTTTGGACCATGGGGGTGGATCCTTTATGGCTTGGAACTGTCTTTATAATAGCATGTTCTCACAGGATCTGATCATTTCAAAACTGTGTGGCACCCACCCACACCCACCCCCACTGTCTTTCTCTTGCTCCTGATTTTGCCATGGGAAGTGTCTACTCCTGCTTTGCCTTCCACTATGATTGAAAACTCCCTGAAGCTTCACTAGAAGCAGGCAGAGGCCAACATCAAGGATTCCTGTAAATCCTGTAGAACTGTGAGCCAGTTAAACGTCTTTTCTTTATAAATTACCCAGTCATTGGTATTTTTTTTGTAGCCATGCAAGAACAGCTTAACACATGATCTGACCCTATGTATTCATAGTAAGAAATTTGGACTCTAAAAAGAGGCCTGGCCTTTGACCCAGCTCCTGGGAGGTAATCTCTATACCTTTGAATTTTTTTGAGTCTTAAGAGTGGCTTTGTTACCATGGTGGGCCCCTTCACCACACCTGATAGTTTATGCTAAAAGTGACTCATTGATTAGACCCTGGGACCACACTCAACAATTTTAGTGTTGGGGGCTGGCCATACCAGAAAGACTAACCAGGTGATTAAGGTTTGGGACTTCAACCCACAAGATATCAGCCCAACCTATGGGTAATGGGGATAGTGAAGACTAAATTCAACCACATATACAATAATCCAAGTAATTGTGCTTACCTACATAATAGAGGACCAGTAAAAGCTCCAAATACTGTAGCATGCGTGAGCTTCTCTGATTGGAAGTACTCTCTGGATATTGTAACACATTGTGGCTGGGAGGCAGTAATGCCATCCATGACTCCACAGCACGATGACAAGTAGAAACTCTCCACAGCACGATGACAAGCAGAAACTGCTTTAGACCCCTGCCGTATTCTATCTTATACCTTTCTTCTAATTTGTGTCCTTTGCCTGAAGTAAACATAACTGTGAGTGTCATGGCTTGCAGTGAGTTCTGTGAGTCTACTGAACTTTTTACTGAGTCATCAAAACTGACAGTGGTTTGGGGAAAGCCCCCAGCTTGCCATTGGTGTCTGATGTCTTGGGCAGACTTAATCATCTGATAGACTGTGTCCTTAGCCTCCAGTTTGGCTAACTTTGGGTAATGCACAATAGAGAAATTTATGTTTTTGTATATTATACCCATTCATATAGTTGATAGACCAGAGTGAATATGAGGCAGGGGGCTCAGAAGATTTATATTCTGAGTCTTTCGTATAATTTCTCAACCGTATGATTATTTAGCAAAATACTTTATTTCTCTGACCTCATGAGAGTTTTCTCCAATGTAAAATGGTTATAATGGTGGCAAAGAAGAGGTAGCTAGACTTTTGAGTATTACATGAAATTTATCATTCTAAGATCAAATAAAAATGTATAAAATACATGAAATTATCACATTTGATTTTGTTAGATTTAGTCATACAAAATGTATGAGGGTTTACTTCATGTATACACATATAACAAAAACATATTTCTTTTCATTGTATAAGTTCAAGACTGTTGTTTCCTTAACACATATTTTTGATAAATTAATAAGAATCACCATCTGGTTTATTGACAATGTATTCCTTCTGCAGCTTTTCTGATGTTGACCAGTTTCCTTAGGAAACTGTCCACCTGCTATTAAAATAATGCAAAATGACAATATTTAACCCTAGAAAGAGAGAAGGGTGGGGAAGTCACTGATGGACCTGGTGAGATCTATGCTGGTTCTTGAACAACATTAAGGTATTTATGACATCAGAAAAATTTGGAGAAGAGTGTTCAAGCCTAAGCCAAAGCAGGGCTGAGGCAGGTGTGGAACGTATGAGGAAGCAGCATCAGGTCAGTTATAACTAAGATCATGTGTGGTGCAGAGGAGGGAGAAGGAGGACATGTAAGCAATAAGGCAAAAAGCCGTCAATATTAGAAGGGCCATATATTCCATACTAAAGTTTTGGACTTAACCTTGCAAGAAATGGGAAGCCGTAGCTTCTTTTGAGGTTACTTTTACTTTCTCATTTTCAACAATATAGAGAAGCTGTCTTTCAAAATCTGCACATATATATCAATATACATATGTACATATAATAAGGTTTGGAATAATATAAGAGGAAATTAAAATAAGGAGCATAAAGAATCAGACGTCTGGATGCTCAAAACCTAGCCAGGCAGCCACAGGAACACAGCACATTGACATTTAAATTGTTGGTGACAGAAAAAATGCAGGCTATGACCCCCATCACATTAATCTCTTACAAGGTGCTCTGCCTGACTATTGAACAAAAAATTCTATTCGTTAAAATGCAGAGGTACCCACATTATCAAATGTTAGAAACCTTGAGGAGAGAAGAGAGAGAGAAGACTCTGGCTTTTTATCAGACTCCCAAGTTTCCACTTGAGAAATAAACCTTAAATGCCACAGTGCTTTGAATCATTACTAACTCCATGAAAGATATTTTTGAGATGTTTTTCCATTTATTTTTGCACACTAGAGAGAAATAATTTATTCTCTTCAAAACAGGTGGAAAAATATGTAATCACACATAGTTTTATCCAATTTAATAGTGAAAAAGTTGAGAATATTATTAAATGAGATAAGAATTTTGGTATCACAACACTTCAGTGTGGTATAGTGGAAAGATAATGTGTTTGGAAGTGAGAGGCCTGAATGTAAGATCCAGTGTGACCAGTTACTAGCCGTATCCCTCTTTAAAGTTACCAGTCTGCCTATCTCTGAAAAAGTTCTACCAGGAAGGTTGTTGAAAGTACATTTGTGACCACATGCAGTCATCATGATATTGAGCATAAAATAGGTGCTCAACAAATTCTAATTCACTTTATTCTTGATAAATGCAGCTCCGCCATATTTGCTTAGTGTTCAGTTTTTCCCCTTAAAATAATTCATCTCCATTTTCTTTTCTTTCTTTTTTTATTATTGTATATTAGGGCTTACAACATGATGTTTTGAAATGATAAAAATAGTCAAGCAATTTAACCTATCCATAACTCTCCAGTTACTTTTTTGTAGAAAGAGCACCTAAAATCGAATGTTTTAATAAATTTTTATGATTGTTGCCTTTTAAATTAAATATTAACATTTTCTATTTTCACATTTATTGATTTTAATATGACAGGTCAAATGAAATGTATTTATTGTGTATAATATGGTATTTTGAAATACACAGGACAACCTTGTCTTACTGCACTTTGCTTTATTGTACTTTGCAGTTATTACATTTTTCTTTTTTTTACAAAGTAAAGGTTTGTGGCAGCCCTGCATTTAGGTAGTCCTTTGGCAGCGCCGTTTTTTCAACAGCATGTACTCACTTTGTGTCTCTATCACATTTTGGTAATTCTTATAATATTTAAAACTTTTTATTTGTTATATCTGTTATGGTAATCTATGATTGGTAATCTTTCAGGTTGCCATTGTAAATATTTTGGGGCACCAAAAGCTGCTCCCATTTAAGGCAGCAAACAATCTATAATTGATGTGTGTTCTGACTACTCCACTCACTGGCCAGTCCCCCATCTCTCTCCCGTTCCTTGGCCTTCCTGTCTCCTTAGATGCAACAATATTAACTTTGGACCAATTAATAATCCTACAATGGCCTGTAAGTGTTTAAGTGAAAAGAATTGCAGATCTCCCACTTTAAGTCAAAAGCTAAAAATGACTCTCTTGCTGAGGAAGGCATGTTGAAAGCCAAGATAGGTCAAAAGGTGGGCCTGTTGTACCAAACAGTTAGCCAAGTTGTGAATGCAAAGGAAAAGGTCTTGAAGGAAATTAAAAGAGCTACTCCACTGAACACATGGATGACAAAAAAAGAAGCCTATTGCTTCTATGGAGAAAATTTTAGTGGTGCAGATAGAAGATCAAAGCAACCACAAGATTCCCTCAAGCCAAAGCCTGATTCAGAGCAAGACCCCAACTCTCTTCAATTCTATGAAAACTCAGAGACGTGAGGAAGCTGCAGAGAAAAATTTGAAGCTAGCAGAGGTCAGTTCATAATGCTTAAAGAAAGAAGCTATCTCATGAAACATAAAAGTGCAAGGTGAAACATGAAATGCTGATGTAGAAGTTGTAACAAGTTATGCAGAAAATCTAGCTGAGATAATTGATGACACTAAAGAACAGATTTTCTAAGTAGACAAAATAGCCTTATAATAGCAGGAGACTCCATCTACAATTTTTGTAATGAGAAATAAGTCAATGCCTGGCTTCAAAGCTTCAAATAACAGGCTAACTCTTACGTTAGGGGAGAATGCAGCTAGTGAAAATTGCAGCCAATTCTCATTTACCATTCTGAAATCCTAAGACCTTTAAGGATTGTGCTAAGTCTGCTCTGCTTGTGCTCTGTAAATGAAACAACAAAGCCTGGATGACAGCACATATGTTTACTGCATGGTTTACTGAACATTTTAAGCTCACTGTTGAGACTTACTGCTTGGGAAAAAAGCTTCCTTTCAATGTGTTATTACTGACTGAGAACACACCTAGTTACCCAAGAGCTCTGATGAAGATGTACAAGGAAATGAAGCTGTTTCTCTGCCTAATAGCACAATATCCACTCTGCAGCCCATGCATGGATCAAGGAGAAATTTGCACTTTCAAGTCTTATTATATGATAAGTATATTTTGTAAGGCTATCGCTGCCATAGATACTGATTCCTCTAATGGATCAGGGCAAAGAAAATTAAAAATCTCCTGGAAAGGATTCATCATTGTAGAGGCTATTGAGAACATTCGTGATTCATGGGATGAGGCCAAATTATCAATGTTAATAGATGTTTGGAAGAAGTTGATTCCAACTCTCATGAATGTCTTTGAGGGTTTAAAACTTCAGTGGATTAAGTAACTTCAGATGTAGTAATAGCAAGAAAATTAGACTCAGAAGTAAAGACTGATGATAAGACTGAATTGCTGCAATTTCATGATGAAACTAAGACAGATAGGATATGGAGTAGCTTCTTACGCATTAGCAAAGACAGTGGTTTCTTGGAATGGAATCTACCCCCAGTGAAGATGCTGTGAAAACTGTTTGAATGACAATAAAGGATATAGAAGGCCAGGCGTGGTGGCTCACTCCTGTAATCCCAGCACTTTGGGAGGTCGAGGCAGAAGGATCACTTGAGCTCAGGAGTTCAAAACAAGTATGAGCAACAAAGTGAGACCCAGTCTCTGTAAAAATTAAAAAAATTAATAAAGCATGGTGACATATGCCTGTAGTCCAAGCTACTCGGGAGGGTGAGGCAGAAGGATCACTTGAGCCAGAGAGCTCTAGGCTGCAGTGAGCTTTGCTCACATCACTGCACTTCAGCCTGGGTGGCAGAGCGAGACCCTTCCTCAAAGGAAAAAGGATTTAGAATATTGCATAAGTTTAGCAGTGGCAGAGTTTGAGAGCATTGACTCCGATTTTTAAAGAAGCTCTGCTGTGGGTAAAATGTTCTCAAACAGCGTAGCATACCACAGATAAATCATTCATGAAAGAAGGAGTCAAATTCATGCAGCAAACTTTATTGTTGTCTTATTTTAAGAAATTGTCCCAGCCACGCCAGCTTTCAGCAACCACCACCATGATTAGCCAACAACTGTCAACATCAAGACAAAGCCCTCCACCAGCAAAAAAGTTGGCAATGCTCCGATAATCATTAGCATGTTTTTGGCAGTAATGTATACTTTAGTTAAAGTACATACATTTTTTTAAGACTAATGTTACTTCACACTCAATAGACTACAATATAGTACAAAATAACTTTTATATGTACTGGGGAACCAAAAAATTTATGTAAGTTGGTTTATTTTGGTATTCGCTTTATTTGCTTGAGGAACTAACCCTGCAATATCTCCTAGGTATGCTTGCACATACATGGTGGAATAGTTAATTCTAGCTAATTAAAATATACACTACCATGCATGGTCATCATTTTTGTAGTGAGAATGTTTAATATCCACTCTTTTAGAATTTTGTAAAACATTTTTAAGAATATAAGATATTTTCATTAACTGTAGTTGCTGTATTATACAATAGATCTTTTAAACTTCTTCCTGTTATCTAATGGTAATTTTGTCTCCGTTGACCAAGGTCTTTCCCCTCAACCAACCCAGCCTCTGGCAACCACCATTCTACTCTTTGTCTATGAGAGCAACCTTTTTTAGATATGAGTGAGAACAGACAGTATTTGCCTTTCTGTGGTTTAATTTACTCAACATAATGATCTCCAGTTCCATCCAAGTTGCTGCAAATGATAGGATGTTGTTTTATGACTAAATAGTATTCCATTATGCATATTTACATTTTCTTTATCCATTGATGGGCACATAGACTGATTTTATAGCTTGGCTATTGTGCATAGTGCTATGACAAACATAGGAATGAAGGTGTCTCTTTCACATACTGATTTTATTTTCATTGATATATATACACAATAGTTGAATTGCTGGATCATTTGGTAATTCTATTTTTAATATTTTCAAGAACCTCCATATGGTTTTCCCTAATAGCTGTGCTAATTTAAATTCTCATCAACAGTGTGCAAAGGGGTCCTTTTCTCCATATTCTCACCAACATTTGTTATCTTTTGTCTTTTTGATAATAGCCGTTCTAACAGGAGCCAGGCGATACTTCATTGCGGTTTTAATTTACATTTTCCTAATGGTTAGTGAGGTTGAGTTTTTTTTTTTTTCATATTCCTGTTGGCCATTTGTATGTCCTCTTTTGTAAAATGTCTATTCCAGGTCCTTTGCCAATTTTTAAATTGAATTTTTAATATTTATATTTTCAAAGATAAATCAAAAGATGTATGCTAGTAATAATCATAGTCATATTTGTAATAGAGATAGCCTGGAAGCAATATTAAAATCATCTATTAGGAAATTGCTACACAAATGATACTGTATTTACAGTTTGAACATTAAGGCGTATATTTAAAATAGTAATATTGATAAGTGAGAAGTATTTTTGAAAACATTTTTCTTTTTTTTTATTGTACTTTAAGTTCTGGGATGCATGTGCAGATCATGCAGGATTGTTGCATAGGTACATACATGGCAAGGTAGTTTGCTGACTTCATCCCCCCATCACCTATATCTGGTATTTCTCCCCTCATTATCCCTCCCCACCCTCCCCACCCACCGCTGTCCCTCCCCTAGCCCCCACAACTGACTACAGTGTGTGATGCTCCCCTCCCTGTGTCCATTTGTTCTAACTGTTCAACACCCGCCTATGAGTGATACCATGTGGTGTTTGGTTTTCTGTTCTTGTGTCAGTTTGCTGAGAATGATGGTTTCCAGATTCATCCATGTCCCTATGAAGGACATGAACTTATCTTTTTTTGATGGCCGTGTAGTATTCTATGGTGTATATGTGCCACATTTTCTTTATCCAGTGTGTCGATGATGGACATTGGGGTTGGTTCCAGGTCTTTGCTATTGTAATCAGTGCCGCAATGAACATACGTGTGCGTGTGTAACAGAACAATTTATAATTCTTTGGGTATATACCCAGTAATGAGATATCTGGGTCAAATGGAATTTCTGTTTCTAGATCCTTGAAGAATTGCCACACTGTCTTCCACAATGGTAGAACTAATTTACACTCCCACCAGCAGTGTAAAAGTGTTCCTATTTCTCCACATCCTCTCCAGCGTCTGTTGTCTCCAGATTTTTTAATGATCACCATTCTAACTGGTGTGAGATGGTATCTCCATGTGGTTTTGATTTGCATTTTTCTAATGACCAGTGATGATGAGCATTTTTTCATATGTTTGTTGGCCTCATATATGTCTTCTTTTGAAAAGTGTCTGTTCATGTTCTTTGCCCACTTTTGAATGGGCTTGCCTTTTTTTTTTTTTTTTTTTTATGTAAATCTATTTTAGTTCTTTGTATATTATGGATATTAGGCCTTTGTCAGATGGGTAGATTGCAAATAATTTTTCCCATACTGTTGGTTGCCGGTTCACTCTAATGATTGTTTCCTTTGCTGTACAGAAGCTCTGGAGTTTAATTAGATCCCATTTGTCTATTTTGGCTTTTGTTGCCATTGCTTTTAGTATTTTAGCCATGAAGTCCTTGCCTATGCCTATATCCTGAATGGTTTTGCCTAGGTTTTCTTCTAGAGTTTTTATGGTGTTAGGGCTTATGATTAAGTCTTTAATCCATCTGGAGTTAATTTTAGTGTAAGGTATCAGGAAGGGGTCTCGTTTCTGCTTTCTGCACATGGCTAGCCAGTTTTTCCAACACCATTTATTAAACAGGGAATCCTTTCCCCATTGCTGGTTTTTCTCAGGTTTGTCAAAGATCAGATGATTGTAGATGTGTGGTATTGCTTCTGAGGCCTCTGTTCTGTTCCATTGGTCTATGTCTCTGTTTTGGTACCAGTACCATGCTGTTTTGATTACTGTGGCCTTGTAGTGTAGTTTGAAGTTAGGCAACATGATGCCTCCAGCTTTGTTCTTTTTACTTAGGATTGTTTTGGCTATGTGGGACATTTTTCTAAGTAAAGATACGGGCTTATACATATAAACTTATTACAGTCATGCACAATAGGTATGGAAGAAAAGGAAAGTAATGCATTAAAATAATAACTGCAATTTTTCTTTTAGATTGATGATTTCTCCCTATACTCTTTGCTAGAATATTTGTAAACTTCCTGAAATTTCTTTTTTTCTCCCACTTTTACTAGTGAACTCATCTCAGTTGATAGCTATTTGGAAAACTTTTCTTTGTTTCTCCTCTGTAAATAATCACTTCTTTCTCCATGCTACTGTAGTACATTGTAACTATATTTACTGTATCACTAAATGCATAGTGTAATTTTTTATATGCTGCTTCATTAGAATGTTAGACTGTAATAGTCAGCCTTTGCTGCATGACAAAGAAACACAAAATCTTGGTGGCAAAATAAAACATGTATCTTTATGCTTAGGGTCTAGCCATTTAACTGTGGATTTCCCAATGCTGTCTGAGCTGTTAGCCTCTGCTTTAAGTTGAGGCTTCGACTGCTCTGAGATTCTAGCTTTGGGTTGGGTTATGCCAACTTAACTTGTATTCACTGGGTCCTTACAAGCAAATGTCAAGCCTGTGCTCTCATCATATGCACTGTGACATCACATTGAGCAAAACAAGTCATGTAGCCAAGGTCAAGATTAAGGATGTAGAAAGCATACTCTGCCCACAAGTGAACCATAATAAGCATGTAATTCTTATTCTCTGTCAAGGGAGTGAGGAATTGTGAAAATAATTTGGTCAACCACTGGGATCCTTTACAGCTTATATTTATTTTTGTGACATCACTGCTCTGTATACTCACATGTTATTATATATGAAGTGCTTATAGAGTAATATGCAGAAGACTCTAGGGAACACTGAGAATGAAATAATACCTTCTTCTCTGCACAATGGAGAATCCATTTCCATTTCCTCTTTAAGCAGCAGTGCTTGAATCTGCCCAAAGAGGTTTGAAACCTCTTCAACAGCTGTCAGGGACTGTGCCTATTACTGTTTAAGCACTTAAGATTTTTGTTATTGAGTTGATCAAAATGTCTGTACCTGGAAGAAATTTATATAGTTAAAACTGAAGGAAATAATCAGTTTTGTTGTTTCAAATAAATAAGTATTATTTTAACACCTATGCAAATACTTCTTGGTTTATTGAAAATAGATGCTGGGGTTTGTCTTCTGACTTAATTTTTTTTCCTTGAATGAACCTGATTCAGAAGTTTATTTATCAGAGACTCACAGAGGTTTTTCTAAAAGGATGAGGAACAGAATACAACCTAGAAGAAAGAAGCCTTGTTTATTCTTTGTGTTCACTTTGCCTCTAGCATCAAAATATGTAAATGCAATGTTGAAAGTAATTTTAAAATCATGTAATGCATTTCATATAGAGGAGTTAATGACTGGCTAAGGGTGATAGTTGAGAGTATACAGAATAAGCCTGGCATGGTTTACAGAACAATTTGTGTGTCCTGTAGTATGTAGGAGACACACATTGCATGTCAGCCATTCTTATTCTTTTTCTTTTACTTCTTTTATTATCATAATTATTATTGACACCATTTACCTTTAAAAACGTGACAGCAATAATTATCACAGAATACATATACTGCTGCAGAATTAATATTGCCCCAACCCTTATCATACAGCTGAGGACATTGAAGAGGACAGGGTGCTCTGATCAAAGTCATAAAGTGAGTTAGTTGCAGCTTAGCAAATTGAAATCTGGCTATTTCTAGTTCCTAGAATAAAATACAGTACCTCATAATTGATAATGTTTCACAATAAAAAGTAAGAAAGGTAAGTATGATGGTAGGGAATGAAGGATGTTTTCAGAAGCAGTATGGAGGAAGATACAAATAATCAAATATGAGCTACATTCTTGTTTGATAGGAAACAAATTGTTCAGATGTGATTGAAGTGAACTGAGTGGAGTTAGTACAGTCTTATGTGTTCTGCTGTATTCCAAAGAATGAATTTTGGATGAATCTACAATTTTAATCCCTATGTATTTGAACAGGGATAGAAAAGACTCACAATGCCCATGGAGAAATCTTTGTTTGCAATAGCAAGGAAATAATATGGACACATTCAGCTGAAACTGGTTCTAGTACAATAGAGTATATTATGACTTCAAGCCCTCACTTGTCAAATTAAGGGTCCAGTTTTTTCAACACCATAATTTTATATAAATTTGTCTAGAAATTATTCCTTGTAACTCAAGTAGGGCCACTTGAGGACTAGCAGAAAATAGAATACCTTGAGGTACGTTCTGCAAATATTGGTCTCTGGACTATTACTCAACAGCTAAAATTCTTTGTAGAATTACCACCGTGTTGTGGTTTATACTAAACTGCAAATTTTCATGCAGAATTCTGGCAGTCTTAGCACAATAGAGTTGGATAGACTACAAATTCCTCCTAGCTCCACTGGCTATTCATTCTCCTGACAGTTGCAGGAATTGACTACAGTTGACATTTCTAGACCTCTGTGGCTCTAAACTTATGAGAGATAACAATCTTTCTGTCACTGTCACAGTGGGTCATGAGTGAGTTACAGAAAACTGCCCTGACCACAGTGTTGTATTTAGTGATTAAGCTCTGTTATCCCCAGCATAGATATATCTTGAGTTCCAGAATGTCTGCACCATAACCAGTGAAATCAATGGCAGAACATGTGCCCAGAATTATGATGCTACTCCAGCTACCTAACTAAGCAAGGGTGTGAGTCCAAGTCTTGATCCAGAAATTATTATGTCTGATGATCGGCATCTACTGGGTCAGTATGGTCCATCCCTATCGGTTGATCTTATGCTGGACCATGCCACAGTAACAGAAACATTTTTAATATTTTAAATATCCAATCAGATGCTCTTTCTACAGTTTTCTAATTTCATGTGAGGCATCTGTGATTCTATTGAATTACCTAGGAGCAGTGAATGTTTAATGTACTTCACTGGACCATGGGATATCCAGGTATTTGGTGAAACATTATTACTGGATGCGTCTGTTGGGGTATTTCTGGAAGAGATTAGCATTTAAATTCGTAAAATAATGTGGCTGGACAGTATCCCTTGAGGTCCTGAATAGAACAAAAGACGGAGAGGGAGTTCATTCTCTCCACCTGATATGAGTTGGCTCTATATCTCCACCTGAATCTCATCTCGAATTATAATCCTCATGTGTCATAGGAGGGACCTGGTGGGTGGTGACTGAATCATAGGGGTTGGTTTCCTGCATGTTGTTCTCATGGTAGTGAGTGAGGTCTCACAAGATCTGATGGTTTAAAATTGTTTGGAAGTTCTCCGCTGTATCAGTCTGTTCTCACATTGCTATAAATACATGCCTGAGACTAATAATTTATAAAGGAAAGAGGTTTAATTGACTCACAGTTCTGCATGGCTGGGGAAGCCTCAGGAAACTTACAATCATGACAGAAGGCAAGAGAGAAGCAAAGGCACGTCTTACATGGTGGCCGGTAAGAGAGAGCAAATGAGTGAAGGGGAAAGAGCTGCTTAAAAAACTGGATCTGCCACTACCTAGTTGTATGACTTTGAGTAAATGTACAAACCTGTCTGCTTCTCAATCTGCAAAACAAGGAATATAGTCCCCACTCTTGGTCTCACATGGTTACTGGGAAGGAAACTAAGAAGACATTGTGAAACCATAATGCAGGCTTCTCAACAGCAGTATTATTATCACTTTAGGACATATAATTTTTTGCTGTGGGTGCTTCCCTAAGTAACTCAGGATATTTAGCACTCTGGCCTCCACCAGCCAGGTGCCAGCAGCACACTCCCAGAAGTGACAACAAAACCCTCTCCATGAAGTTGAATTTTGAGGAAAGATAGAAACAAAAGAACTCTCTCTAGATTTTGCCACATGGCCCCTGGAGGATAAAATTGCTCTTAGTTTAGAAGCACTGGTATAATATGTGCCTTACTCAGACTAAAGGAATTTTTGAAAAAGTATTTAGTAGTAAATGCTCTATTAACTGGGTCTCTAGGATCTTGACATATGTTGCCAATTATGTCTCAATTGGCTTTCCATACACACAAGAATTAAAATATCTGAATGGGAATATGAACAAAAAACTAAAATATACATTTAAATATAAAAACATATATGACATATATAATATAAAAGATACAAAAGACATAATTTTCCAATTCCTCTTCATTACAGAACTGGTACAATATTTAATTTATTTAACCATGTTCTGCTTTGATTGAAACTATTCTTTCATGTACTACTCATTTTTGTGTGTCTGTTACATATCAGTTTTATCCAGCCTATGTCAATGAATGGTGGCCCATATAACTTTTCACAGTATCCACCTTTCTAGAGTATATATATCCTCATGGAACCCATGCAGAGGTACCATGTACCTAACTTGCCATTCTTCAGAAAAAATAATTGGGCCAGACTCTCACTATGCTAACCTTGCCTGAAGCCTTCCCTGTTTTGCCTGCAAAAAACTGCTCTAGAAAAGTGGCATGTAGTGTGGAGAAATTTGACATGTATATCTAAGTTCTATCATTTGAATGATGTCTTCTCAATATTTCGTGTGTTGAGAACTTAATCCCCTTTGTGGCACTATTGAAAGGTAGGGCCTTTAAGAGATGATTGGGTCATGATGGAGAGCCCTCACGAATTGATTAATCTATTCCTGGACTGATGAATTATCGTGGGAGTGAAACTGATGGCTTTTTCAGAAGAGAGCTCTGGGCATGCATGTGGGTATGCTCAGTACCCTCCCTATGTGATACCTTGTACCGCTTCTGAGCCTTGAGACACTGCAAAGGCCTCACTAGCAGGTAGGCTCTCACTAGATGCATACTGTTAACCATGGATTTCCTAGCCTTCAGAACTATGAGCAATAGATTTCTTTTCTTTATAAATTACCCAGTTTCAGGTATTCTGTTACAAGCAACAGAAAACAAACTAATACAGTAAGATGTTCCAACTGTCTGCTGTCTGCATTTCTTATCATGGCAAAAACCTGAAGATATATGTTCTTCAGCATTTTCAGACTCATTGATCTCAGAGCTGGGTGAAAAGTGAGAGTTGCTTTAGAGATAAGTGACCAAGGTCCAGAAATGGGTAGAGATTTGCTTGAATCAAGTGAAAACTTGTGGAAGATTTAAGCCAGGAAATCATTTCTACATTCAGCTTTTTTTTTTTTTTTTTGAGACAGAGTCTTGCTCTTGTTGCCCAGGGTGGAGTGCATGGTGCTATCTCAGCTCACTGTAACCTCTACCTCCAGGGTTCAAGCAGTTTTCCTGCCTCAGCCTCCCAAGTAGCTGGGATTACAGGTGCCTGCCACCATACCTGGCTAACTTTTTAAAAATGTTTAGTAGAGATAGGATTTCACCATGTTGGTCAGCCTCATCTAGAACATTCAGCTTTGCCTGCATATTACACACTTTTTACTGCTGGAACAATACCATGCTGTGCTGAAGTGAAAATTTAACAGGCAGAATCTATCTACATTCTAACCTTTCCATGTTTAAGTTTCATCAGTGAGTCTACTTTTTGATTGATTAATTCTCTAATTTGTTCAATAAGCCCCAGTGTTATTTTCTGGTACATTACAGAGGCTTGAGAGAATTTGTGTCAGCTGCTAGCTCTTTTCCCTTATTGTGATATGTGCCAGGTAATAGTATTATCTCCTGGGGATGATCCTGTGTTTATTCATCCATTGTTCAAAACTACATTGTAAGCTGTGCTTGCTTAAAGATTTTTCATTTTCCATGACACTGAGAATAAAAAAGGTTATTCCTAATTTAGAGGTCACTCTGTCAGTTTTCTAATCCCTCAGAACAAAACAAAACAAAAAAGTATGTGCCAGTAGATATTAAAATGTATTATAAAAATAATTGGATTCTCTTGTTTAGTTTTCATCTTCTGTCCATTAAATAGAAACTTTATTAACAGAAACAAGTCTCAGTTCTAAGGAAAAAGCTGATTCAGGAATACTATTTGCCAACAAAATGCTTATTGCATGCAAAAAATGAATTCATGTCTTTTTATTATGGCTTTAACTCTAAGGCTCATATTAAGAATCACGCGAAACCGTGAAAGTTATCACCTATTTTCTCTGTAAAATTATTCAACACAATTGTATAACTGCAAAAGAAATTATTCCTTTTCTATTGAAAGTCACTTCTTTCTCTTCAGAATTCCACTCTCCTTTTAATGGAAAAAACTACTAGTCCTAGGAAAAGTGGAATAATAATTGGAAATAATTATGGTTACACAAATATCTGAAACTGCTTCCTGTGAAGCCAAGAATTATGTAGACTGCTCTGTGAAGTCAAACCTGGCCCCGTGACTGCCTTTGGCTGATGGATGGTTTTTTGGTGTTTGTTGTTGTCGTTGTTTTTCATCCCAGAGGCTTTGGAACTAGTGCATATAGGGTCAGGTTCTCTCTGCCTATCTCCCCTGCCTCTTGGACTGTGGCAATAGATCTTAAATGGAGGCACAGAGAGCCTGTGTCCCTTTGTTAGAATGATGAACAGTTTCTACTTGCCAAAAAGCAAAGGTTCTCCTTGAGCTAAAGCATTCTGAAAAAACTACAAAGGTGATTCTGATAGGCATGCTTGAGACCCCTATTCATTAACAAATGCTCAGTTCTCAGAGATTGCTTTGCTTTTTAGCCATATATATGTCTCCACCATAAGGCTATTACTGAACTGTCAGCTGCTAAGGCCCTCCTTCCATTAGACTTTCAAAAGATTTCCTAGAAACAATCACTTCTTCTCAGTTGCATTATACCTTTCTGTCATTTATTTTAAACAACTCTTAATATTTCCACCTTTTTTCAGAGGATTATGGAATAGTTGCCACAGCCCTTGCATGTAGGAGTTCCAGACAATTAGACATGTCACTTTTCTGATACAAAGCGGTATTTTTGGATTGTTTGTTAAGGAAAAAAAATGGCTTTTTTTTTCTCATTCACAAAAGAACAGAATGGGAAACCTGTATAGTGAAAAGAGAGTAGGCTTTGCCGTGAGATACACTTGACTTTCAACTTTTGCCTTGCTATTAGATATTCGTTAATTTGTCTCTTAGACATCCGTTGCTTTATATGTAAACCATGCTATTTCTTTGTATACGTATCATGTGAGAATGTTGGGAGATACATAATGGACAGATAGATGTGAAGGAATGGAAGTGAATATCTTCTAAAACCTTTCAACATGCTGGAGAAAGTAGAAGGTTTGATTTTGTCTTTTTTTAAAAAAAAAAAATCATGTCTTATACTTTTTAGTAAAAGGTGGTATGATTAAAATACACTGTCCTATGCATAGTAATAGGTGGTCTACATGTATCAGCTCTAATGCTTACAACAACCCTGCTACATAGATACATCATTTTATGAATGAGGAAACTAAAGCTTAAGGTTTCAGGGTCAAAATGCTGCAAAGGACTAGATCTGTGAATCAAGTCCAGATCTTTCTTACTATAAAGCTCATATTCTCTTTATTAAATAATCTTCACTCTGTCAAGAATCTTTCCTAATTCTCATTGATATCCTCTGACATATGCATGACACATATCTGCAGTTCTAGAAATTGTATATGAAGTTTCACATAACCATCTTAACATCCAAACAGAATCAGTCGTATTTCCACTTTTATATAAGGGGAAACTGAGGCTCATATAGTTTACATGATATTCTGAGGTCATCCAGGTAGTGTGTGACAGAGGCCGCCTATAAATACATGCTATATAGGCTGAATGCACATCCATTAAATCATTTCTCAGTCTCTATTTTTTCTGTTGATATCTATTTACAATTTCTTTCCCTTGCTCCTTATTGTCCAATGGCAATTCCATTTTCCTTCGAGTCCACTCTCTTTTCAATTATTTCTTACAATGTCTTCCCTTCCCTTTGGGACAATAAGAGGTTAGTGAGCTAGATCTGAGAAGAAACAGATTGCAGTGGTTGACAAGTACCTGCTGAGCACCAAGTCACTGATGATCCCTCATCAGCCTGCTCTCAGCAGGCTCCACTTCAGCCTGCCTTGTGGATCCATTAAATGCAGGCAGCTGTATAAATTCTATTCTTTGGAAGGTGTAGAGTTGTTTCATGCCCTGTTTAAACTGATCTTACAAATGAAGCACCCGAAGGCTTATCGTAGCATAGACTTTCTTTTGCTTGAGATCCTGATCTTTTTAGAAACTAGAGGTAAAAAAAAGAATGGTTGGCACAGCAGGCACCCAGAGGTATCAAGATGAATTTCCAGACATTCACTAAATCAGGCCAATGAAAACAATGGAATTCCAATAGTCCTACTTTTTTTTAAAAAAGATATATTTTATTAAGTACCAACTTGTATAGTCTCTATACGCATGATTGTGCTAAGTGTTTTATATTATCATATTTCATACATACAACAGTGTGATTTGTTTATTATATTTCCCCTCTAACCGATGGGGAAACTGAGAATGAGATTGATTATCTTACTGAACACAGAAACAGGTCATTTAAGGGGTGACTTTCTGCATTCTAAAATGTTTGGGCATTACATGCCATGAGAGAATAAAAGCACTGGATGTATGGAGGACTGAGAAAGGCCAATAGGTTCTGAACTTCATGCTTTCCTGACTCTTACCTACTAAAACTACATCTGCCTATCAAAAGTGTAATACTATGAAATACTCAATGATTTTATGGATTTGGTTAAACTGATTAAAATATTCTCACACTGACCTTTTTTTCAGTAAGCATGTCTCTCATTTTTGCTAGAATAAAAATGAAATAGCTACATTATCCACCTATTCCAGGTTTGTCTTATCCACTCAGATAAATTTTCCTTAAAGCTCCAAGCTATTAGGAAAGAAAGTAAGCTAAGTGGAGGATGGCTTATAATTTACTTTAAGCAATGTCCTCTTGCTTTTATTTTGATATATACACACTTAAATGAGATTTGAGGGTGAAAATTTTCCTTCTCAAATGTCAGAATAGATTGAGCAAGATATTGGTATCCCACAGAAAACTACTGCAGATAAAGCTGTATTGAAATGCATTGTATACCCTAGAAGCCAACATCAGGATTCTGGTGATTTTTCCATCTGAAATGGGGTGGACCTTTGCAGGGTAGGGGACAAAAGCAGAGAAAAGATTATCTATGTTCTATAGGCAGGCTGTGTCTGAAGAGCAAGCCAAGGAAATATTTTTTGTCTGCACATGTGGCTTTGTCTCTGATCCTGTTTGCTCAATGCGTATTTTAGGGTACTAGAGGAGAAGGCACACAAGTGCAGAAGAGGGGTCCACAGGACCTGGACCAAGCATGACAAGTGGGCACTTGTATTAGTTTTTTCTCACACTGCTATGAAAACATACCTGAGACTGGGTAATTTATAAAGAAAAGAGGTATTAATTGACTCACAGTTCTACATTGCTGGGGAGGCCTCAGAAAACGTATACTCAAGGCAGAAGGCAAAAAAGAAGCAGGCACCTTCTTCACAGGGTGGCAGGACAGAGTGAGTGCAAGCAGAGGAAATGCCAGATGCTTATAAAACCATCAGATCTCATGAGACTCAATTATTCTCACAAGAAGAGTATGAGGAAAACCACTCCGGTAATCCAATTACCTCCATCTTGTCCCACTCTTGCCATGTGAGAGATTATGGGGATTATAATTCAAGATGAGATTTGGGTGGGGACACAGAGCCAAATTATATCACCCCTTTTCTAATCTTACCCTTTTTTGTGGGAGTTTTTGTGTGTATTTACATGCCTAATGTTGGAGACTGCAGACATGTGTATTGTTATGTGTGTTTGCTCTTTATTCACTGAATTCGCTGACAGGAACAAGGGAAGAGGAGATAAACTGTTTCCAATCCTCCTCCCCTCCTCAAACAACTTTCCTCCAGTGATATGAAAACTATGATAGGAATAAATTTTTTTAACTGCAAAGATATCAAAGGGCTATCTCTTTATAGTGTTCAACAGCTGTGATGGCTAACTGTTCACTCAGTAGCCATTTGGACTGAGTTTGGAATCCAAAGTACATTTATTTAATGGGGGTATGAGGCATGGAGTCAGGGTTAACATGTGCAGCACAAAACAAAAATATTTATGTGAGTGTAGGGGAAAACAAACAACTTTATATCATCAGAACATGGTACTGATATTCCTTTATTCAGATGAAGTGCCCTGATGATGTTTTCTTGCTTATTTTCTCTCCACTGAATACCTCCTCTGATGCAGACTGTTGAGGCACGATGTGACGTTTTCTTTTTTTTATTTATTTAGTGAGATCCGGTGTTGGGTAAATAGTTTTTCTTGCCCTTGTGTGTCTAACTTCCAGTCTATAGTGCATTTTAGGAGAAGCATGAAATCATTTAAGCCTGTGGAATTTGTAATTTAAAAAATCATAGATTTAAGTAACACATATGAATATTTATTCTTAAGATATTAGAGGTAAAGCTATAAATTCCCCATTTTATTCAATTGGCACAGAGATCAAATTCAGTGAGACCATGTCTTAAATATTTTTCAGGTTTATTAGAGATATATAACCCCATTATCAAGATATGCATCACTCCCAAAGATTCTCCCATGCCCTTTCTTTCCCCCCATGTCCTTTTGTAGTTAGCACTTACCCTCACACCATGTGTCTGGCAACCTAATGACCACTGAGATACTTTCATTTTCTTTAGTGCTGCCTTTTTCAAAAATTCATGTATGTGGAATCATTCAATGTGTGGTTTTTTGAGTCTAGCTTCCTTCATTTAGTACAATGTGTTTGAGATTTATCTATGTGTTACATATAACACTAGTTATTTTGTTTCCTCATTGAGAAGTATTCTGTTGCATGATGCACTATGTGGTTTATTACTGGTCTAAAACCATTTAGTTTATTCCCAGTTTGGAGTAACTAGAAACAAAGCCTTATTATGAAATTTCAAATAACAGATTTTGTGTATATACAAGTTTCTATTTTTTTTTTTTTTGGATAAATACCTTAAAAGCGGCATTGCTAGTGCAAATGTTAACTATATGTTTAACATCATAATAGATTAACAAATTGTTTTCTGAAGTGACTATAACATGTTCCATGTTCATGAGCTACACATAAATGATCCAGTTTCTCTCTATCATCACCAGGACCAAATTGTGTCACACACAAAAAAAACCACTTATTTTAACTATGTAGTGAGTTCAGTTGCAATCCCCCAAAGCAGTATCTCCCCGAGACTTCAGAATTAGACCTTATTTAGAATAAGGGTGCAGATGGAATTAAGATAAGAACCTCAAGATGAGATCAATTTGGAATATGTTGGGTCCTAAAATCTGACAGATTTAGGTGACAGAGACACATAGGGAGAGTGACCTTGTGTAGATGGAGGCAGAGATGGCACTAATGAATTTACTAGCCAAGGACACCAAGAATTGTCAAAACCACCTGAAGTTAGGAGGTGACATAAAATGGATTCTATCGGAAAGCCTGCAGAAGGGTTTGGACTCTTGACCTCCAGAACTCTGAAAGAATACATTTTGTTTTTTTTAATCCACCCCATTTGAGGTGATTTGTCATGGTGGTCTTAGGAAACAAATACACTATTCAAACAGGCAGTAGCATCTCTTTGTGATTTTAATTTACATTTTATTAATGACTGATGTTAAGCATGTATTTATGTATTTAATTTATATATAAAATTTACATATATATGTATAGAGACATACTGTTCAAAGTTTTGTCCATTAATTTGAGTTTTGAATATTATTTATACATTCTGTATACATATCTTTTATTGGTTATATTTTTCAACTATTTCCCCCAGTATGTCACTCATCTTTTTATTTTCTTAAGACTTTTTTGCATAGTAGAAGTTTTTAATTTGTTAAAGTCAAATTTGTCAATTTCTTTTTGTGTTTGTGTGTGTGTGTGCGTGTGCGTGTATGTGTGCTTGTGTGTGCATGTGTGTGTATTTGTATGTGATTTCTAAGAATTTTTTGCGTAAATCAAGGTTACATTTCTCCTAGGTATTATTTTGGAAAATTTATAAATTTAGGTAATACATTTAGGTGTATGATCAATTTGAGCTAATTTTTATATATGCTGTGTGTTTCTCTCTCTGTGTGTGTGTGTGTGTGTGTGTGTGTGTGTGTGTGTGTCAAGGTTCATGTTTTGCATATAATTGGATGGTTAAATAATTACTAATTTATTATTATTTTTGGACTAAAATCTATCATTTTGCTACCTTTTTTCTGTTTGTTTCAAATGTTCTTTGACCTCTTTGTACTCTGCCTGCATTTGGATTGAGTATATTTTACCCTGATTATTAGCTTTCATTTATACTTTTTAAAATTACTTTCTTTGTTACAGTCTTTTGTTTGGTAAGTTTGCTTTCTTTTGTTTTATCTTGGCTTTATGGTTGCCCTAGGATACACAATATAATTTTCTAGCAAATCGCATTCTATATTTTTGAAGAACAACATACATGTTGGTAAAGTTTAAATAAAGACTAAGCAAAACTAAATGTATTAATTATTATTATTATTATTATTATTATTTCTTCCTTTGCTTGCTCCCTTATTTCACCACTCACTTTATGGGACAGACTTCCAAAAAACAGGCTGAGTCTTTTCAGTGTGCTTATTACAGTGCTAAGTATTATGCTATTATAGATAGAATCTTTTGAGGGAAAGCTTATATTTAATGAACTTGCTTTTATATCTTCAATATATAGGATATATTATGTGTCAGACAAATGTATTTCTTAATTTTCTGCAATTTGACCAAAATAATTTTTATATGACATCTATTAAATATGTATGTATATATATATAGTGCACATATTAAAGTATACAGTTTTATGAGAGCTGTGATCTTTTTATGCCTGGAATATTATCACCAAAGTTATAATAATGAATATATATACATGATGCCCAATGATTTGTTCATGTCCCTTTTCAGTTCATCCATCCCTCATCTATTCCATTTTCTTATTCCCAGAAAAATTCTAACCTACTTTCTGTCAGTACTGATTTGTTTGCAGTTTTTAGAGTTTTATATAAAGAATCATGTATCATGTACTATTTTTGGTGTGACTGCAAATATTTGGGTCATTAAAAAAGTTGTGTTATTATTTAGTGGTAAGAGTTCCTTATATATTGTAAATACAAAGCCTTTGTCAGATATATATTTCACATATTTCTCTCTCAGCCTGTGGTTTGCCTTTTTATTTTTATAGTAGTGACATTTGAAGTGCAAAAGGTTTAATTTAGATGTGACAATTTATAATTTATTCTTTTATATTTTCTCTTCTGATGTAGTATCTAAGTAACTATTATCTAAGTCAATATCACAAAGATTTTGTTTTATGTTTTCTTCTAGAAATGTTATACTTTTCCATTTTCCATTTACATTTTTAGGTTTTTTGTTGTTGTTGCTTTGTTTGTGTGTGTGGGTGTGTGTGTGTGTAACAAGGTTTATTTCCTTGTACGGATTCTACCAGTACTATTGTTGAAACAGAAATGAGATTCAATTGAATTGCCTTTGAAACAATTCAAATATAAATTGGCCATATATTTGATGGGCTATTTTTGGACTTGCTGTCTTCTTCAATTATTTAGATATTTATAATTATATTAAGCCCACATAGTCTTGATTACTGTACCATTATACTGTTTGTGCAACTTCAAGCAGATTTTCTACTTGTTTCCTGGGAGCTGACTTGTGCAGCTGCTGTCAGACAGCAGCTCTGTTGAGGCAGTCTAGTGGGACAGTCTAGCAGGGCTTTGCTCACATGTGTCATATGTAGCAGGGTGTTGGCCGGGATTCCCTTACTCTCCACATGGCTCTTCAGTGGAAAGCTCATAGTTTATAAATGGTAGTTCCTGAGTTCCCAGTAGCAAAAGAGGCCAACCCTCAGGGTGCAAATACTTTTCAATTTTTCACTTGTATCCTATTTGCTATGCTCTCTGACCAAAGCAATTTGCATGGCCATGCAGAGATTCAGAGGATGGAGAGAAAAATTTCACTTCTTTTTTGAGGAGTAACAAACTCACATTGGGAAGAACATACCTTCATGGATGGGAAAAAATTGTGGCCATTTTTCCAATCTACCACAATTTCATTGGTTTATATTCCATTCAACATCTACTATGTTGGCCAATTTTGAACCGTTCTTGTTTTCTACTTAATATGAAAAAAAACATATTGTATCATCTTTCACCCCTTCCTTTTTCTTTCACCTCATCAATGTCTTCATTGGAAAACATAATAGCACATACCAAAATAAAAATAAAAGTGTGAAATTATTTCAAATGCTTATGCTGCACACTGGGAGAAAATAAATTCTAGATTTATTTGGTACTGAAGTCATCAATGCCAAAGAATTTCCATAATAACATTACTACTAATTGATATACTGTGTCACTATGGCTCTGTTACACCAGTGATTAAGGACTGAATGGCATTTATCTGTAACATTTGTCTACTATGAAATGTTTTCAGGAAGATACAATTTACACATTTTAGGATAATAGAACCAGTATAACATTGTTCAAAAATAGCATTTCTTAACTGCTGTAAGACATCTATGAGTCTTCAACCCTATCTTTCTGTCTCTTCCTTTCTTTTTCAGTAATGACATTGCAGCACAGCTGATAGCATGTCATAATTTATTTTATCATTTATCTTGAATATAGAACATGGAGTAAAACAATAAAATTAGTCATATATATATATGTATATACGTATATACACATGTACATATATGTATATATATATATGTATATATGTATATATATGTATATACACATGTACATATATGTATATACGTATATACATATATATATATGTATATACACATGTACATATACGTATATACATATATATACATATATATAGGCTTTCTTTCTTTTTTTCTTTTCAATTAGATTCCCATCATTAAGAATGACATTGGCTATGAAGTACATCAAAAGAAGAACAAGTGGACATATTTTCATATGAATCTAGTTTTGTAAGTGGCTTATTAGGAAATTGAGGTGAAAAAAGCAGTGAGAACATGGAGGACTGTATCCTTTCTCTAGCCTGGCTGGTAACTCATTGTTTATCTCAGCAGGGTTACTTCTCTCTAAGCCATAATTTCTTTCTCTGTAAGTACATGAGTTGGGAGTAACAAGTTGATTTTCCCCAGGTGTTAACAGAGCTACTTCTAGGGTTCACCACAATTGCAACTTGAGTTTCACTTCTGATTTTACATTTAACTTTAAAAAAAGAAAACTGAAATTTTTTACACATGTGGATGTGTTAGTCATGCATAAACTTTTTATACTTTGTGTTTGTTGTGGAGTGAATGCTGCATTCACTTTTTCGAGTGTCACAGATACTCTCCTCTGCACTTTGTGGTAAATTAACATTGACACTCTGCCATGGACTCAATTATGTCCACCAAAAATTTATATGTTGATGCCGTAATCCCCAAATGTGATAATATTCAGAGATGGAGCCTTTGGGTAGATGAGGTTGTAAAGGTGGGGCTCTCATGATGGGATTGCTGCCCTTATAAGAAGAGATGCCAGAGAGGTTGATCACTGTCTCCACCATGTAAGGACAATGAGAAGACAACCAGATGCAAGCTAGGAAGAGAATCTGACCCTGCTGGACTTCTAACCTCCAGAGTTCATCTTGGACTTCTAACATCTAGAACTGTGAGAAATGAAATTATTGTTGTTTAAGTTTAAACTACCTGGTCAATGGTATTTTGATATAGCAACCTGAACTGCCTAAGACATTTTTTTTCTTTTTCTTTTTTATTTATTTATTTATTTTTTTTAGATGATGTCTCACTCATGTTGCCCAGGTGGTACAATCTCAGGTGGTGCAGTCTCTGCTCACTGCAACGTTCACGTTCCAGGTTCAAGTGATTCTCCTGCCTCAGCCTCCTGTGTAGCTGGGACTACAGGTGCGTGCCACAGCCAGCTGACTTTTGTGTTTTTAGTAGAGACGGGGTTTGACCATAATGGCCAAGACGGTCTTGATCTCTTGAACTCATGATCTGCTTGCCTTGACCTCTCAAAGTGCTAGGATGACAGGCATGAGCCATTGTGCCTGGCCTAGACATCTTTTTCTGAGTGTAACAGAATATAATCTTTTCTGCATTCTTTGCTTAATTAAACATTGTTAGTATATAGATTTTTAAATTTATGAGAGTTTTATGTATATTAGGCAACCAAAACAAAACCACAGTCTCATTAGGATGTTACAGGCTTTATAAGACTCTAATAACCAGGAATTCCCACCCCCGTTCTCGAAGTCACATGTTCATTAAATGACCTTTTCTATATGTTTTTTGTCAAATAAATGGTATCAGTTTCATTGCGTGTATTTTTTATTTTATTAAAAAGTTCCTTTATCTATTCTGTATGTCCACATATAAAATAGCCTGTGACAAAATATTCTATACTAAGAATGTGAAACTGGAGAAAAGGAAAATAGATCAGAGCAGTCTGAGATCTGTGAGGTATGCAGACCCAGAGAGACGTGAGTATGGGATACAGTCATGCACCCACCTGACACCCATGCATAGGGGAAACCGTTTAAAGTCATTTTGTTCCTGACTGCCTCATCCAATATCTTCATGTTGTTAGAACTTATAATACAAAGAACAATGCGGAGCCAATCAATAGCTTATATTATTTTAATGTAAATTCTTGGTAAATATCTCAGGAACTGAATCTTTTTTTCCCTTTAAAAATCCGCTTGTTACTGTTGCTAATCAGTGTATATTCAGGACAAATAGAATCTATACTCTTGGGTTGCAGCCCTCAAGCTTGGCCCAAATAAACTCTCTGCTTATCAGTGGATTGATTTTGTCTCCGCAGCTTCCTTTGAGATAGGTATATCTGGCATCGTTAGCGGGATTCAGAGTGACTCCTTCTCATCGCCAGATGCGGTGTTTCTCCCTGAAAGCAGTGCTTGATACCAGCCCGAACTCTGTGTCTGCAGAAGTCCCACTGGGTGTTTTGGGTAAGTTCTCCAGAATTAGGCCCTCTCACTGTTTGAAAGTTTAGACTTTATTTGGCTGTTTTTCAAACCTTCTCTTTTCTTTAAGGGAGAGGGCTTTGGTCTCTGTCTTTGGACAGGAGATTCAAGTACAGAGCTCTGCAGAAAATGTCTTTTTGCTGTATCTGTCTCACAGCAGAGATTCAGATCAAGGTTTTTCCACCTCTGCCTCAGGACTGGAGGCTTGGGTCAAGCTTTTTCTGCCTCTGTCTCACAGCAGAAGTTCAGGTCAAAGGATTGACAGGCACAGATAGTTTTGTTTTATGTGGCATGCTTTTAAGATTAGAGTTGTTTCTATTGCTTAAAAATTCAGACCTACCCTTTTATTTGTGACCAATTCCTGTTACTTCGTAAGTGAAAAGTGTTCTCTCTTTTTGCTCTTCTGAACGGGTAGACTATGAAGGTCTGGTCCTCATACATTGAGCACACTATTGCGTCCTGGAAGTTAGACACAGTCCGAGATAAGTTACACTTTCACCCTAAACACATTCCCAGCCTTGACACTTTTGAAAAGTTCCTAAATTAGGGAAATGAAGCATCAAAACTAGAGTGCCCTTTTTACAAACCCCAGCTGGATTTATGTATGACACTCACGAGGCATCCTCTTGTAAAGGCCTAGGAAGTGGACCCACCTAACCTGGTGATACGGAAGGTAGAAAGAAATTATTTAGGCAGATAGTGAAGGCAACAGAGTTCTTGGCAGAGCTTCCCTTCTAACAAAAAGCAGCCCCCCAAATCATTCCTTTTGTAACAAAGAGCAGCCTGAAAAATAGAGCTGCAAATATAGATAAGCAAGCCAGAAGCTTATGGGGGGAATGCTGGCAGCTGCGCCAATAGAAAAGGGCTAGGGGGGCCAGGCATGTCCAACATGAAGCTCCATCTTCCCTTTTTTTGTTACCATGTGTACAGTAAAGAAACGGGCAACATGGCACAGCGCAGGCAGAGGACCCATCCACATAATAAAAGACTGGGGTGGGAGTGGCCAGAAATTCGCACTCTATGCAGATGGCACACCTAGTCCCAACCGGGTTTTTTATGACCTATGCAAATGGCACATGTGATCTGACCAGTCTTTCACACCCAATGTAAATCAAACACTGCCTCCTCACCAGGCACCTAGAAACCCCTGCATTTCACCATGGACTGACAACCCATTTTTTTTTTGAGACAGAAAATGCAACAGAGGGCTCTTCTTTTTCTTTTGCCTATTAAATTTCTACTCTCAACATCACTCTTTGTGCATCTGCATGCTAGTTTTCTGTGACGGTGAGAAAACAGATATTGGGTGTTACTCCACACGAGTCTGTTTCACTGGGACAATCAAAGGCAGCAGTAGCCAAAATAGGAATCCTTTGCTATGTCTAAGATAATTCATTTGTGCATACAATTTAGAAAAAAAAAAGCTGGTTTTAGCACCACACAAACTGAATCAGAGAACTAGTTTATGTTTGTCTTGGATTAAATCTAGTAATAAGAGATTTAAGATTCTTTCTTAGAGCTCTATGGTCAGAAGTCAGCTTAATTAAAAGCTGACATTTAGGCTATAACTTAAAAAATAAAAATAAAAAAGGTCTTTCTGCATTTTCTTCTTTTGGAACCTGTTTTGGGGCATTATTTTTTTTTTAGTTGACTGAAACTCTTTTTAAATATGTTTGATCCCTTTGGTTACTTCCTATCTTGTTGGCATAATTTTTGCTGAGAAAAATGTAAAATATCATTTGCCTTTTAGAAAGCTTAACATGCCCCCAGATTGGCTCCTATAAGACTTATTTTTCTATTTCTTTTCACTTCTGATCCTTTCTTTCACCATTTTTGATAGCACATGCAATGGTAATAATAATATAATATAATAATAATATAGTAATCTCTATAGGAGATATATTATTATATTATTGTCTTTCAAAATTGTATGATAGTTCTAAAATTATGATCTGCTAGCATATGTTGTCAGACACGAATGTAGTTATTATGTCCCATTGTCATTTGCCACAGGCTTAACCAAATTTCCTTATCAATTGTGTTTTTAACCATGGCTAGTCTTTTTGTCATCCACAGACAATTATTGTTTTACTTGGATTCTTCTAAAACAGGTGGTTTACAACTGACTGCAGTTCGAAATTTGCTCTTTTTTTTTTCAAGACAATTCATGAGAAAGAACTCTGACAAGTACTCTTGAATACAGGTTTCTGATAACTTTTGAGATTGTATCATTAGACTAAGTAAAAACTTTCGGAACTCTCATAAACTGATATGTTTATAAAGATTGCTAACTCAACATCAAACAGAACAAGTATTAATTACGTGGGGCTAAACTGATAGAAAAAGAAGATTGAAATGATTTTCATGATTCTGTGTTTAAAACATTGGTGATTCTTTGTTTTGCAGAGTAAATGAAACTTTTTGAGTTGTTTATAGCTTATAGAATTGAGTGAAATATGGCATGGGTGAACAAAATTCTCTATAACTTATTTCTTCAAAATTTAAAATTCGTTCATGAATACTCTTATTTTATGGTAATCCAGTTATTGTATACATGTGATAAGAATCTGTTTTCTGCAATAGGACACAACTGGATACACTGGTTATTATGCTAAGGCTGTGACCAAAATGGCATATTTTTGGATATGACCAGACTGCATTAAAAAATTAAGGTTGACTTCAAAAGGCCAATAAAAAGTCCTTGGAGAGATTGGCCGGGTACTTGGTCTACATAGTTTCCTTTCAAAAATTCTGACCTTGCAGTAAGAAAAGAATGTCAATGTCTGACAGGCCCAGGAACCTCAAGATATCTTGGGGACCTTGAGAAGGGAGAAATTTATTCAATTTGTACAGGTATTACAGCACATTTTAATTGTGAATCTTTGGCTTGGCTTCCTTGCCTGGAGGCTTATAAAAGCCTCATCTGAAATTCCTGAAGACAGTTTCAGCAAAGCCAGTTTAAAAGAGCCTCTATGGTAATCGCTATTCTTGTTGTGTTTTTTGAAAATAATCGGCCCAGTATAATACTAAAACTTATTTTGCAAGTAAATTGGTCCTGCTAAGATTTGTCTGGAGTATAAATGGAAAGCTGGAGAGAGAAAAATTATAGCATACCTGTTACTAGATTCCAGCCCTGACCACTGTTTCTTTAGTTTTTATAATTTTCCTACAATTTGGACTGAATCCCCAGTGAAAGAGTTTTTTACTATGTATTTATCAGTTTTACTTCTTCTGAGAAAACCAAAAGCATGAAATTCTGAAGACTGGAGATGACTCAACAAGCAATGACCATTATACAAATCAATGACTCACTGAGGATTATCCAAAAATGAGCCTTTCCAATAATAAAGGAAGAAGGCCTAAGAGACTGATCATCACTGCTTCCATGGAAAGATTTTTTATAAACAGGAGAAATGAGGAAAGAAACATAGATCAGAGCAGTCTGAGGTCTGCAAGGTATGCAGGCCCAGAGAGACGTGAGTATGGGACTTACATCATACTCTGACGCTACAGCATGCCTAGGAAAAGTTATTTAGTCCTGTGCTCCTGACTAGCTGCCTTGCCCATTATCTTCATGTTCCTAGAATTTGTGACACAAAGGACAATGTATAACTTATCATTAGCTTATGCTATTTTAATGTAAAGTTTTGGTAAACAACTCAGAAACTGCCTCTTCTTTCCCTTTACTTCCCTTGTTGTTTATAAGCAACACTTGTTACGTTGCTGATCGGAGTGTATATTCAGAATAAACAGAATCTATGCGCCTAGTTGCAGCCCTCAAGCATGGTCCAAATCAACTCTCTACTTAGATTGTTTACCTCAGCTCCTTCCTTTTTTTGCCAAAAATCCATGGAGGTAAATGCTCTCTTGAAATATTTTAAAGATTAATCTTGACCGATCCCCATGTCAAGAGAAGGAAGCTAAAACAAACAAACAAACAAACAAACAAAACTATATAGAGTTCCTATATTCTCACTGCTGAGTTGCTGGTAAGTTTTTCTTTTTAATGAGGCCCGTGTCACACTGAAGGATTAGAAGTTCTAGCTTGAAGATGTAGCATGTAGTGGTTTTCTTAAGGAGACGGAAGAAAAGCTTAAAATAATAGGCAAGAACTCGTGGTTAGCAGAGAATTTATTATATATCTGAACATTTTTAACACAAAATATTAAAATTTAGAAACATTTTCCACAGCTGTCAAGTTAGAATTAGGCCTTAGGTAAGAATCCAAATGAGTAGGGTAAGAGGCCCTTGGTACTAAAAGTATCATTCATTACATGTTAAAGATCATGCAGTAGTAAAGTCCAGAGATACAGATGAAGAAAATGAACCTTCCCAAGTGTATACCCTAAGCCTGGGACAAAGCTAGGTTCAAGCATGAAAGTGATCATACATGTTATCACAGGGAAAGACACTAGGGTTTTAGGCCCTTTCCTTCTAAAATACTTCTAGAATCTGCAAAACTTAGCTAACATATAAACAACTGATGCTCTGCATATCAGTAAATATTGAAAGGTATAATTTTATCACCCCCCCCATTTAGCTATTAAAGGCTTCACAGACAAAATGCTTAACTACCTACTTCCTGTATTTCTACATTAGTTGCATTCCTATTTGCTTTATGTTTGTGAGACAAAAGAACCATGCTGAAGATTTTGCCAAAACAAAAAAAAAAGATTTCCTAAATATTTCTACTGATAAATGATATAAACCCATAGAAGGCAAACCTAATAATCAATTTGACTACTAATCAAAATAAATTGCCTTTCCTCTAGGAGTTCTACTGCTGACAAGTTCTTATTTTTGTCTCTTAGTGCTTCCTGCCTTAAGCTTGAGCATAAGGAAAGGCTTAAGTATGGATTTGGCCTGACTTAATTAAAGTTAATGTATAATGCAATATATTGATGAAATGAGTTACTTGGTCTTCTGGTAAATGAAGATATTTGTTAAAACAGACAACTTTCAAATTTATATATAGAGAGATGAAGCATAAACCTTACGATGAAAAACATATTTAAGATAATTTTTCACAAATTACTTATTTTATGAAATATGTTTTTGTTCTTCCCTACTTTGTAAATTTCTCAGCATAATTACCAGTGTCTTAGAACAATAGTAGGTATATATGCAGTACCATTTATACTGAAAGGAACAGAGTTTATATTAATGAAATCTTTCAGCCTGCCTCACTTTCAGGTGTGGTTTTGGGTGAATTCTTTAAAAGCCAGTCCAGAATTGTCATTAAGGATCACAACCTTACTCTGGACACAGAAAGGGTCTCAAACAGGTTAGAACTTCTTAAATATGTGTGTGTAATCTTTGGAAAGTCACATCAAATTAGTGGGCTTCATCTTTCACGTCTGGAAAAATAAAGAATTAGATTATCAAAATCTTTGCTGGTTCTAATATTTTGGAAAATTTACTTAGAGGGACATTTCCTCTTAACTTAAGGAGAAATAGTTGACCTTTGTAGGAGTGGCAAGTTGGCACCAATAGGATGCATTCACTTTTTCATTTAATTTCTCTGTGAATGCTGCAGAGATTTTTACAGATGAGGTCACTACACGTCAGGGAGCTTAAATAGCTAGCCATCTAATCCAAAGCCATGCTTTATCTCTACATTGGAAAAAAGCAACACATTTTTTCCCCTAGCAACATGCAGATCAGGATACATAATGGAGCTATGAGAGACACTAAATGTATCAAAATTATCATAATTAGTAACATTTTCAGATGAGATATTAAAAATGCTTTTTATTTTACCAGTTCCCATCATAATCATACCCTATTTGGTCTTCATGCAGTTGTTATGGATTGTAAACCTGAACAGACCTAGAGTTTTCAGTCAAGTCTTTCTGAATCGAACCCCTGATTCTGAATCAAGGGATTTTCTGAATTAGGGGTTGGATTCAGAAAGACTTGACTAAAAGCTCTAGGTTTGCTGCTTGCAAGATCTAAAATTTGTTCAAAATGCTCATTTTCTAAGCTAAACTCTAACTTCTAATTTGATTTTACTTTATCTATAATTCTGCTGTAATAACCATTTTATAATTTGTTTGATATTTAGTGGTATATGTAACTATCTTTTCAAACAATCTGCTTTGTTTATTAAGAAGAAAAAATTTTGTGTCACTGACAAATAATAATTTAAAATAAACATGTATTCAATGTATCATAAATATATGTTTTGTTAGGTTATATTGGGATTCTCTACCTGAGAGATCTGGAAACTAAAGCACCCAAAGGACTAGTTGCAGTGGATCACACAAAGAGTACCAGAGACAGATTCAAAGGACAATTATCTGTTGATAATAGTGGAGAAATTACATTGCCTCTTCTATGTCACATACACTTTTTACATAAGTCCCATTGTTAATTTTTGTGCTGTTTTTTACACTGGGCATTATGGAGGATTATATTTCTAGTACTACCTCTTATGATTAAAGGTAAATCATGATTATGCTTACTACTTCTATGTGCACAGGTAGAGAACAGCAATCACCTGGAAGCATATTTTATGATTATGGGAGGAATCCTTTAGAAAACTTTTTCTTTTTCATCAGGCAAAGATAACATAAATAGGCAAATAGTTGCTTGGGTGGAAGGATGTAACTGATTTTCTGTGGCTTGGACAATACTGCCATTCTTTAGATCCCTGAGTATATATGCTGTAGAGTGGAAATGGACCAGTTTATGTAGGAGCACCCGAACTTCAGAAAGATACCAAGATTCCAATCCTTCTGCACTGAGACTCTGTGTTATAGAAAGTGGTTTTTATAAACAGCTGTCTTTATAAAAAAACATGACCTGTAATTGATTTGCAGGGAAAAAAAGATGAAAAGGGTCTGAAAAAAAAGAACTTAATAAGAGAAAAAATGTAGTTGGTACCTATGCTAAGCAGAAAGGATTGAGAAATGGCTGTTGGAATGAAATTAGAATACAGCTTTAACTTAGAGTGATGTTGAAGAAAATGCAGAACAGATCAAAGAGCTAGGAACTTGAAGCCCAGCAGGAGAAAACACAATGTTGCCAAGAGGAATTTGTATTTAAATATCATTATTGAAACAGAGGGCATAGTAAAATGTGTATAAAACCTGTCTTCTGAATAGCACCTAGTAGCAGCACTTAAAGCGGTTAGAGTCATTGTTGGTTTAGTGTAATCAGTAAAAGTTCGAATTGATTTAAGTTTTCTTTTGGGAGAAGGAAGATTCTCTGTTAACCAGATAAAGTGAATGCTTGTGTGTCATTTATAAACAAGTAGAAGATATGAAAGCATCTCTGTTTAAAGATAATTAAGCATTTCCTATAATTGGCATTAGTCATGACAGGACAGGCACTACAGAGACATAGGTGTCACTGGGATTATAGATAGTTTGCTACTATCATTTTGAATGCAAAATTCTTTTCACACCTAGGTAGGGTAGAGATTACTGGGAGGTTTTTCTTGCATCAGTATGAATATGCTGGTCACCTCTGCACCTGGCATTAACAAGGAACTCTTGGTGTAGGGTAGACTTAGTCTCTGCCTTTAAGAGATTTACTTCTCCAAGGCTAAGCGATGCAGATAGAAATCATGATTAGTGTTATAAAGAAGTTATTTGAAATAACTTATTGGAAAATAAGAAGTTATTGGAAAATCTGTGGAATTTTGAAGAAGGAAAAGATTCTATTTGACTAGTATGATGAAAATCTTCAATAGAAGGAATTAAGACTGAGAAAATCCATGAGTGAGGCATGGAATTTTAATGAAGAATGAGAACAAAAATTGTATTCTTTTCTCCATTTTTCCTCCTGGGAACCAAAGATAGAATACTGTTTTCACTATATTCTTTGCAGAAAGGCTTTCGTATGTAGAACACAAATGTTTATTTGGCAAAAAGAAATATGTAACATATAGGTTTTAATTCATACACAGAGAAACTGCCTTATTTTGCAGAAACCAAGGTATGGTTTCTTTGTATAGAGCAATTATTTTCCCTTGAAAAGCAAACTACCATTTTAAAATGAGGCAGTAGATTTTAGTGTCATCTTAAGCAGAATATTATAGCTTTAAAAATGTCTTAGAATCAAATTCAACCCTATGGTGTTCAGTAGTTGTTAATTTCACTTCACTGAAATGGATTTTTTATTATTATAAGACATTGAAAGGAAAACTCCAGAAAAGCCAGAATGATATTTCTCCCATTGATAAGAGAGAATCATCCCTCTGATTTGCTGCTTTATTTATCTTGTGAATATGTGAGATCTCGTCTGGTTAAATATTTATTTCTTTGATGAATTTTATTTTTCGTTCAGAGCATCAAGAATAACTCTACTTAAAAGGAGCTCAGCATAAAGAATTGAAGTCTTCTGTATGTATGTTTTTCCCTTTTACTGACTCTGTAAAAGCAGAACAGTTGCAATTGTTACCTCTCTTCTTTTCTGTTTGTCTGCATCAGTTTTGCTCCAGACCTGTACTTTTCAGGACATAACAATACTAGATGTAGGTATAATAAACCACACAAATGAATGCCTCAGTAACCATATTATATTTTAGTTTAAATATTCTGCACCACTGCTTGACATTGTTAACTTTTTTGAATAAATGTTTAATGAAATTCTTTACTAATTTAGATCCAAATTCAGAATAATATATTCTGTGAAATTGCAGGTCTATGAATCAGGTACAGATTGTCACAGTGTTTTCTAACCATACATTAAAAAGAAAGTCTTTTTGCCCAAAGGTCAGCAATAGTTATCCCTAAAGCTGAATGTTCACATATCAAATGACAAAGTCCAAAGTGGCATTAACTAATTTCATATTAAATATTGAAGAATATTTGGAGTACTTTTGCTGTTTTATTTTTGCCCTCCTCTCCCAAATGTTATTCAGGTATAACATTACACCTAAGGTGTAAAGAATCATTAGCTTGTTTCCCCAAATTCTGATGAGGAGATAACCTAATATAGCAAGACCTGAAATAATCCACTTATCATGCTTGGCCTGAGATTCTCTGAAAGATAAACAGTGTAAATATAGATAGTACGATATGAGGTGACTCCATTGGATATTAGTTTTAAATAGAGTTATACATCAACTGCCTACACTGTAAGCAGTATTAAGGCCTCAATAGAGGACATTTTATTAAGAAAGATTTATAGCAAAATTCTAAATTTTGCTTCTTAAGAAAAAGTAAAACATTTATTTAACTGTGATTTTGAAAGAAAACATTTTATTAGTGATCATATCTTTGCTTTTCATCTTATATCTTAGAACACACAGAACAAATTTTAACAACTGCAGTAACTGTGAATTCATGCAGACTTATTTATGATTACCATTTTTTATTGATCTAGACTATAAACTCTTGATTAGCTTTTGCATGATCCAGATTTGTTTATTATTTTTACCTTTTATAAATCATAAAGTGTATATATATCATGTATAGTATACATATTTGACATATATACACACACACACACATATATATATAGTATATATACAATATACACAGAGCCTGCTAAGTGGAAAACAGGAGTTTATTACTCAAATCAGTCTCCCCCAATATTTGGAGACTTGGAATTGTTAAGGATAATTTGACAGGCAGGGGACTAGAGAATGTATACTACTGATTGGTTGGAGTGAAATCACAGAAGTGTGGAAAGCAAACTTTGTATGCTGAGTCAGCCTAATCTTAGGTTCAACAAAAGTCATTCTTATGTATTTTTATCTATGAGTAATTGGGGAACTTACAAATCTTATGACCTCCAGAACAATGGCTGGTTATTATGTAATTAAACTTATATCTTAGCAAAATGCCCCTCTCATAATCTTAACATTATGGCCTTTCGTTAGTATTACAATGTCAGTTTTGGTTCCTAATATGGAAGAAGTGGTTTTTGGAAGGGTTATTATTATCCTTCCTTTAAGGTTAAGCTAGCCACAAACAAAATTCTCCCAAAATTAGCTTAATCTACACCCAGAAATGAAGAAGGGCAACTTGGAGGTCAGAAGCCATGGAGTCAATGATGTCAAAACAATATTCAGGAGGAAAAAATAATAATAGAGATACGCCATTTGTCGAGTAATATCTGCTAGTGATTCTACCTAAGTTAACTACTTTAATCCTGAAGCAATGCAGTGATAACAGAGCTAAGTAGATTTTAGAGATAAAGACCTCAACTTTGAGAGAAGTTAACAGTTACCTAATGTCCCTTCCTTATTCTGATTCAACCAAGGTCTCCAAATGCTAAACAGATGTTCTTCCCACCCCACCCTCATTGAGGAGGCTTCAGGCAATAAGTGGGGACAATGGAACAAATACGCCAACTTAAGTGCTCAGGAGTAGAGTGTCCAAACATATGGTGTCATAATCACCTTCCCTAATAATCCCTGTTACTGTTTCACAATGGCCTTTTTCTAAAGAGAATTTGGATTAAACTTTTATTACATCTGATGAACTCCGTGTATTGGGAAAGTAAACAGGAGAGGAAGAAAAGTATGGAGGATGACAGAAGTCAAAGGAGAGTCACGGGCATGAGAATCCAAACCATGGCAAACAACTCTCTCACCTGAATGGAGTCAAGTTCCTGGCCCCAGAGGAAGCTGCATTGTCCCAGATGCAAAATTAATTTGTTTCCCTATATGCCTCTGAGGGCTTTCTCTACAGAAATCTGTCTATTGGAAAATCTTTCTTCATTTCTCCTTCATTTTATTACTGTGTCCTATAGCTGTGGTCCTGCCTAATCAGGTCACCCAATGCCTAAAGCACAGAAAGTTTATAATGCTGAAAAGAGCAAATTATCTCACTTTATTTGTTATTCCAGAGACTAATTAGTATGCAAAATGACCAATTTCCCTGGAATCTACTTCTTTCATTATCTATGGAATGACAGAGACACCTCAAGGAAGAGAACTCAGTTCAACCACCCTCTTTATCCTTTGGATACCTGTGGATAAGACGTGTGAGCAATGCACATTCTCCCAAGGTTATTTGAGTTCGCTAGCAGGCCAGTTACAGAGCAGGTCATTTACATAAGCAAGAGCAGTGTAAAGACTGGTGAAATCAAGAAAAGCTTATTTATCTTGGCATAGAAATTAAAACAAACAAACAAAAACCTCCTTTAGAACTGGTTAGAATAGCCATTGCTTTGAAGTCTTGTTGATGCAGAAGGTACACAAGGCACAGGATTACTGCTGCACAAAAGCATTTGAAATGTGCTTTTAAAAGAAATCTGTATTTCTAGATTCTCTTTAAAAAACTGGAAGATTTGACATAACTATCCCATATTTCAACATGACATCGCTTCACTTGAACTTGGGCTGAAGTGAATATTGGATGTCTCCCTAGATTGGGTGTGATCTCCCCAGTTTTTTACAGTCCTTACTATACATAAAATATACTCATAGCTATTTAAACTTTGCTTACTTCTCTCAGTTATGTTAGGTTCTAATTATTGTGCCAGTTGGAATTTGCTAATTCTTCCTTAAGGAAAATGCCAAAAACAGATTAAAGCATTAGTGTGAAAATGTTAAGTGCTGTGGTTTAATGGATTTTGAATGAGACACATAATCTAACTTTTAAGTTTCTTTCTTTTTCAAAATCAACACTATGGGTTAGTCATTGTACTAGGCAATATAAATTTATTCTATTTAATTCCCATACGAGCACTTCAAGATTTCTGTTTTCCACATTTTCTGACAAAAAAAAATTAGATCTGAGAAAATTCCAAGGTCAGGTAACAATTACAGTTCAAACACAGATGAGTCTTGCTTCTATGACTTATCCAGAAGACCAAAATTTGAATCATAGTTCAATATTTACTCCAGAGAAAACCCTAGAAAAGACACCATTTATCAAGTGTCATGGGATTCTGACAAGGAGTACCTCCTAGGCAACATGAGTTAGTCAAACCCTCTGATACTCCATTCCTTCAATTATTATTTTCCAGAGTAATATTCTGCCTTTAGCTCTTCTCATTTTCAAACTTCAACACACCTCACTATATATTTTCTCCCAGAAACTTCTTGAACATTTATGGATCCTTCCTTTATGTTCATACTTTTTTTCATCCTGACCAGACTTTCTCCCTTGCTTCAATTGTGCTCTCAGAAGTCTCGGAACTACTTGAAGACAATAAACTATTCTTGGTGTTTAGTATGATAATTTTTCATCACATTTTATTAGAGCCAGTTGTATATGTTTTTGTATATTTTATCAGATTTCGAATTATCAAGAGTAGCATTTTGTCCCATTTTTTAATTACCAGTAACTACAACAGCAAATGGCAATTAAGAATGTTTAAATTAAATTGGCAGAATGGATAAAGAAACATACAATAAAATAATACATACAATTATATATTAGTTTGGGTTAATTAACAGATTTTAGTTTTCTAACCAGATTTTTCATCTTGATTAGACTTTTTTAAATATCTGAGTACCAAAAAAGATGAGTATATTTGAAATAATCAAATGTTTAAGTTGCTAAATAAGACAAAAATTGGTGAGACTAAGATAGATATATAATGAGGCTGCTACTTAGATATTCTAATGGAATATAAATTCTTCTTAAATATTCAGAATCTAGAGGCAAGAAGAATATTGATTTTTCTGCCAAGCAAGAAAATTTGGATTTTGTATGATATGTGACTGCAAAAACCCACTTATCAAAGGTATTGTGATATGATATATGTATCTGATTTGAATTCAGATGCTTATCTCAACTTTTTTATAGGTTAAAGAGACATTTATTGAGCATATACAATGTCTTTTATACTCAGACTATGGAAATGAATGACCAAAGACATGATTTCTGTTATTCAGTAAGCAAGATTGAAAAGTCAACAGAACATTGTAATAAAACATTAAAAGTGATATAACAGCTGGGTGAGGTGGCTCACACCTGTAATCCCAGCACTTTGGGAGGTTGAGGTGAGCAGATCACCTGAGGTCAGTAGTTCAAGACAAGGTGACCCACATGGAGAAACACCATCTCTACTAAAAATACAAAATTAGCTGGGCATGATGGCACATGTCTGTAATCCCAGCTACTTGTAAGGCTGAGGCTGAATGATCACTTGAACCTGGGAGGCAAGGTTGCAGTGAGCCAAGATTGCAACATTGCACTCCAGCCTGGGCAACAAGAGCAAAACTCCGTCTCAAAAAAAAAAAAAAAGTGATATTAACAGTGAGAGTGACAGTCTATGAATTATCTCTGTGTCCTTTGGCAAGCCATGCAATTTACTTGTTTTGATGGCTTTATCTGTAAAACAAGTTAAGTGAATTAAGTACAATTTAGAGATTCTTCTAGTTCTGGAATGCATAAAAATTTCTATGAAAAAATAGCCTAATGCCTTTACATGTAAACATGTCTCCAGAAGAGCAAATACTAGCTTTCTAAATATTTCTAGATATGTTACGTAAGTCCACTATTCCAAAACTATGTGTTGAAGCATCCTGCAGAACCACAGAGATAACTCTAAAAGACGATTTACATTTTTTGAAACAAAAGAAAAGATATTTAATATCTTTTGAAAGCTATGTGAGCTAGCAGATTGAGATATTTCACAGCTTGCACATTAGATCCCATTGCATTCCTTTCAAGAATTTGATATTTGTGTGAAGCTGGGATTTAAGTGGGTGTTGGAATTAGAAGCAGGCATCAATATAAAGCAAGAAAATTACTGTGGAACATAAAATAAGGGTGGTGATGTCCAATCTGATTCCAGGTTTTAGAGGCAGTACAGCACCCAAAGGCATTTTTCCTAGTAAGCAATTGTGACTATTTAAGAAGAAAATAAATATGTTTTTTCTGTCGTCATTTAACATATATAACATATATATATTTATTGTTCCAATTTAGGATATAAATATTTGTTTAATTGTTTGAAACCTTAATAGATAAATTGAAACTGTTTGATACTTCTGTTGGCCTAAAGCATGCTATGAAAAAATTACTGTGATGCAAAGAGTACAGTGAACTGAGAAAACATGAAAATGTCTAATGTAAGTCATTTCGAAAAGGTTTCTCAGTTATAAGCAAAGTTGGTATAATATTGCTGATCAGAGCTATGCTGGAGTCAAACTTTCATTCAATAGATTAAAAATATTTATACTGAGAAAAGACACACACACACACACACACACACACACACACATATATATATTCTAGAGTCACATAGCTACTTAATGATGGGTTGTTCTATCTTTCCATGTTGTCTATGCTAACGGTACAGATAGACTAATCATCCGTTTACAATCCTTTTACACAATACATATTTCTGCAAAAAGGTTAAAAAGAAAAGAAACAGCAGCTGCTAAATAATTTCCATAATTATGAAAATTAGGTGTGAGCTCCATTCTCTTGGTAAATTGCCAATATGTTCAGCTGGTAGAAACAGTTGGCCAGCTAAGCATGAAAAGGACACTGTTAATTTTTGCATGTGACATGGAAACAATTTTTAAACACATGTATTCTTTTGTCTGTTTCTTTTTCATTTTAAAAATGTCATCTACCTATTTAAGTAAACAGAGAGAATACACAAATAATGAAAAATGATTATAAGCAATTTGTGATTTAATCACTCTTATACATTGATAATATCTTGAGGTATATCATTTAATATTTATTGCTTCCTATTAATGAACGTTTAAAAAATTATTGCAATAACAATGGATGTAAAATTAGTTATTAGTCTATTCCTCACCATAGGCAATTTCCATAATGTATGTATATTTATAACAATATTTTAATTATAGCATGTTGTTCCAATAAGCAGAATTACCATAAATAACTAAAGCTTTTCAAAAATAATTGAACATTATAAGTTTCTTCAAAAACTTCACTATCATATCCAATCCAGTTAATATGGGAGATATATACACATACTTGGTTTATTGTCTTCAAAATCCACATGAACCTAACAGTGAAAGAATAAAAAAAGACAACAACCTCAAAATAAAAGAGAGGAGAAAATGATATAAGCAATGAAAACAGACAAGAACATATTAGAAATTGTAAGATGAATGAGTGATTTGTACTTTGTTTATGACAGTCAAACTTCAGTCTTATAGGTAGGGTCTACTTATCCCTGAAAAAATTTAGAAATGTATTTTCTCAATATTTTGAATAAAAGTAACTTTGGGTGTCAAATTAAAGGAATCCAAAAGGACAGTAGCAATACACGTTATTAAAAACAGGAGGTTCAGTGAAAGTCTGCAGAAAAAAAATTTGAGTTGAGATTCCTCTCTTCCCCATTGTGTTCTCAGGACCCTTACAGCCAAGCTTATAGACCCCTCCCACCAGTAAGAATAGTGGATTACTTGTTCTGAGTCAACTTGGTCACCCTGTATAAAACATCTGTAAATAGCCTCATCTAAAAAGCTCCCATGGAAACATCCAGGTCTGCACCTCATACCATGGCATAGACCATCAAATAGGAACATAGGGCTTTCAATAACCATTTTAGCCTGCCCTCAAGTATAAAGAATCAACAAGTGATTACATTTTTGATAAATGCCAGACAGAATAATAAATAATCCAAGCAAGTATTATAAAAAGAGATGATATGACAAAAAAGGAAAACTTCAAAATTATTTTAATATCCTCAAAAAGGTAGGTAAAGTTAATACATGAAGAAAACCAGAACATTGGGAATTATCGGCCATTCAATGAATGATTTTTTTAGAAAGTTGCAGACATGTTTAGTGAAGGCAAGGATGATATATTTATTATGAGTTGTGAAGGTAAAATTGAGAATTTTCTAAGCAATATCACAAAAGTAAAACAATATAAGAATTAGAAGAAAAAAATAAACAAAGGTTATTTTTAGGAGATATCTGACTAAAAGTTCTTCCAGAACAAAGAGAAAAAAAAAGAGTTTCAGGAGAATATCAAAGAAATAATATAAGAACATTTTTCATAGTTACAGCATGTAAGGTTTTTAAATAGAAAATAAAAACTGAATGCCAAGCATAAGGAATGATGAAATGGAATAATAGCACATTTTTTGGTGAACGATAAAAATAACAATGTCATGATTTCTAAAAGCTTTCATAGAGAATAAAATGTCAAACAACATAAAAAGAATCAAGGAATCAAACTGGGCTCAACTTAAAATTGGACAAAGATAAACCTTTAAAATGCTAATGGGAATGGATGTCCAACCTCGCTTTTGCGCCCAGAGAAGTTTATAATCAATTGTAAAGTTTCATTTAAAATTTTCAAGTGTGCGTGATGCTATGGTTCAAATGTGTTCCCTCTAAAATTCCCATTTTATTCTAATCCCCACTTTGGTGGTGTTAGGAAGCCGAGCCTTTTGGGAAGTGATTAAGTTATAAGGGCTCTATATTAGTCTGTTTCCACACTGCTATAAAGAAATACCCAAGACTGGGTAATTTATAAAAGAAAGAGTTTAATAAACTCACAGTTCCACATGGCTGTGGGGGGTGGGGCAGGAAATTTACAACCATGGTGGAAAGGGAAGCAGGCACCTTCCTCACAAGGTGGCAGGAGGGAGTCAGTGCAAGCATGACAAATGCCAGACACTTGTAAAACCATCTGATCTCGTGAGAACTCACTCACTATCAGGAGAGCAGCATGGGGGAAACCACCCCCATAATCCAATCAGCTCCCTTCAGTTTCTCCCCTTGACACATGGGATTATAATTCAAGATGAGATTTGGAAGGGGACACAGAGCCAAACCATGTCAGGCACCAAACTCCTGAACAGATTAATACCTTGTTAAAGGGCTGGAGGGAGCTGGTGTAGGCCCTTTTGCCCTTCTGCTATGTGAGGACACAGATTTCCTCCCCCTCAGATGATGCAGCAACGAAGTGCCATCTTGGAAGAAGAGAGACTGGGCCCTCAGCAGCCAGCACCTTAATTTTGGACTTCTTAGCCTCCACAATAGAAAGAAATGAGTTTCTATTGTTTATTAATTACCCAGTCTGTGGTATTTTGTTATAGCAGCTCAAAAGGCCTAAGACATGAGAATATTACAAATAAGCCTCTCATGGACTTAATAACATGAAGATGCTTAGAAGATGAATATTACCAAAATAAAGTGTAAACGAAGAAAGAAGATAATGTTGTATCCATTATGGCTCTTGGTTGCAAATGATAAAATTTACTTGAATGAGAGAAGTGTTCATTAAAAGACATTGTTTATTCAAAAACTTTGGGATGGCCAGACTGTTTGCTGACTTACACGATACAAGACTAGGGGTAACATAGACAGGGACAGAGTCTAACCCCTTCTGAGAACTTTCTAATGAAAATATCACTGCTCTTCCTGTCTGCAGTGTTGCACCTTCATGCTCAGGACTGAAAATCAGAGGTCTCACGAATTCCAGAAGTCAGTATTTCCACATGCAGCTGCCATACCATATAGCTCCTGTGTACTAACTACCAAATCAGCAGAGTGCAACTTATTGGATGAATCTAAGTCATATATGCCTATATTCTAGAGGGATTTGGAAGAGGCAGATATTTTTATTATCCATGGAAAAGGTAGTAATCACAATGTGGGAAATTAAAAGTGAAGAAAAATTTATTTAAACTTTGTTGGGCAGATATATGTTAAAAATAAAACTGGTTATAACAGTATAACAGTTGTCTACTATGCATGGATTCCACAAAATAGGTACTATAACAAAGGAAAGAAGCATCAGGAATGTGTAGGTGTGAGATGAATGGAAGTCCCTGGAAAAGGACTATGACGTAGGTATATAGCACATAAGGTAAGCATTAGCGTCTGACAATGGTGGGAATCAACACAGACATCTCCCAAGAAAAATAAATGGTTTTGATGTATTTTCTGAAGTGTTTAAATATATTAAGAGAGGATCTTCAGTTCTGGTGGAAACCTGGATATAAATAAGTGATGTGGCTGTGTATGTAGATTGCTATAGATGGTCTCTGGAACATCAATCCTCCCTGTCATCACATCTGCAGAGCATTCCCCACGTTGACCCTGGTTTTGATGTGTAAATTCCTTTGGATGATGAAATATTAGCAAAATGTCCCAAGCAAAAGTTTACAAAGTTATGTGCTTGAACAATGGAACTTGCCTTCTTTTGCTGCTGTTAACTCTTCTGTCATTTGAACAAAGCCAGGTTGGCCTGCTGAACATAGTAGACATATTTAAAAAGCAGTCCTGAACACTAAACAAGCAAAGGGAGTTTTGGACATCCCAACCTCAACAGACTGACCAGATGATCACAATAACATGAGTGATTCATACAAGACCATTATAATTAGTATTCTGAGCCCAAATTTCTAAACCACAGAAAAACAAAATGGGAAGATGAAACTTGTTTTCATAAGTTAACAAATTTAGGGTAGTTTTTTATACAACAAAAGTAACTGAGAAATAAATAAATGATTGTTTATATGCAAAGACCTCCTTATAATTGAAGTCCATAATAGCTATCATTGAATATAAAATTGGAAGGCTGAAAGCGTATTTTAAAAGAGGGAAGGAAATGCTGGCAAACACTGGAACTTTTTTAAAGCTATTTTAGGCCTACAGGACATTTTTTTCCTTCATCTTGAATCGATTTAATCAAATTTACTTCAAATTGATGACCGCCAAAGAGGAAAAAAAGTTTTTTAGATAAACACAGTAAAAAATTAATGACTGACAAAATTATGAACAAATTAAATCATCATTTTTATAAGTAATAAAATTTAAGGGTAATTTTTAATGCAGTGATATATATCTGAAAGAATGGAATATATGAATGTAGTTGAAATCACATCTTTTAAAGGTAAATTATAGGTAGTTGTGTCAAAATAATAAAGCTTTCTAGATACAATCTGTTTCCTGATGTGCCAATTACTCAGCATTGTGGCACAAGGTTCAGAAAAATAAATAAATAAAGGCTGGGCTAGGTGGCTCACTCCTGTTATGTAAGTTGGGAATTTACAAGAACTTTGGGAGGCCAAAGTGAGTGCATCACGAGTTCAGGAGTTGAAGACCAGCCTGGCCAATATGGTGAAACCCTGTCTCTACTAAAAATGCAAAAAGTAGGCTGGGTGCAGTGGCTCATGCCTGTAATCCCAGCACTTTGGGAGACTGAGGCAGGTGAATCACCTGAGATCAGAAGTTCAAGACCAGCCTGGCCAACATGGCAAAACCCCATGTCTATTAGAAAAATGAAAACAAAAATTAGCTGGACGTGGTAGTGAGCAATTGTAATCCCAGCTACTCAGGAGGTTTAGGCAAGAGAATTGCTTGAACTCAGGAGGTGGTGGTTACAGTGAGCTAAGATCATGCCACTGCACTCTAGCCTGAGCAACAGAGTGAGATTCCATCTCAAATAATACTAATTAAAAACATAAAACAAAATATATATTACAGTAAAAAAATACTATGTCCCAGTACCAGAAATATGTAACTAACAGAGAAAACAAACATGTTTAAAATATACAAAATGACTTCTACTTCCAACCAGAAATTAAAAACGAGAACAAGATTCACTTTATCATATTAAACACACTCTCTTTCTCCCTTTAACCCCCACAAAGAGGAGAAAAAGCTTCATGAAGCCATCAAGACACAGGTTATCAAGCAATGGAGACCAAAGATCCCTGAGAGATGGGTAGTAAATTAGTTAATTCCTACATTTTCACCAGTTTACTGCCTTAACAGAGTTTCTTGGCTCAGGCCAAGAAAAGGAATCTCGTCAAAGCATTACAGACTTTCTGTACAGAAGAGATGGAGCATTGGCTAGAGGAGGAGCTGGAGAGAGAGAGAGAAGTAAGAGAGAAAGAAAAAAACTTTAGATGTCTGCACAAGTTACCCCTCATTATTCAATTAAGCACAAACCAGCACATGCACCTGAGGTAACTACCAAAGTTAAGGCAAGGACCATCCAAAAATAATACAGGTAACAGTGCCCAAAGTTCTCATAGGCCTGGAACATCCATTTCCACCTGCCGTAATGGAAAGCCTGTTGAACATGAAGCAATGTGTAGATGTTAATGACAGAATGCTTGTTCCTAGGTATACAAAAAAATTAGCATTCAGACAAAAAGTTTTCTCAGCAAGGAAATTTTACTTTCTGCAGAAAGGGTGCTCCCGTTAGCCATCTTGCCACAAGAGTACAATCAACCAAGGAAAGGCAGGCATATTTATTTCTTACACATTAGGTCCTTACTGCTGTGTCCAGTCTCCGTTGGTTGGAGCCAGACCTCACAATCTAAACTAATCCTGATTGGCTAACAAATTAAAACCTTTCTAAATAGATAAAAGCAATGGAGAACAAAAACAACAAAAAAAGGAAGTTGCTTCTGAAAGGTCTTAGAAATGTAATAACATAAATGAGGAAGGGGCATAGGCTGTGAGCTGGGGCATGCCTATGTACACATCGAGCACAAATATAAAGTAAAAGACGTAGAATGTACTTATTTCCTTATATCTAACAGCTACATAGGATAGGGCTTAACAAAGAGTTACTAGCAAAAAGCAAGAAGGCTTTGAAGAAAGTCTTTAAAAGAAACATTATTTCTAACATTCATCATTATTATTCTTTAACAAGAAGGGAAACTTTGAAGAGGAACTTTCTACTTTCTACAGTACAATACACAGATAAGTTTTACCTTAGAAGTGGGAAGTAATCACTACTAATCTGAATAGTGCTCTAATGCGACCCAATAAATCTTAAGCTAAAGACAAAAAAGAACCAAATGTTTTCCAGGTGACTTAACTGGACCCCCAAAACAGAGCTCAAAAATATTTATAGGAATATTAAAATCTCCACACTCTCAAAATATAAATTGCAATGTCTGGCATCCAGTAAAAAAATCACCAGATCTAAAATGAAGATGCAAATATGGTCTATGAGAAAAAAAATATCATTTAATATCAACTAAGAACTAAATTAGCATACATGGAAATAAAATCATTATTAGAATTCCATTCATTCTATAGGTTTGAAAAGTTAAGTAGAGATATGGAAGATATAAAAATAGCCCAAACATAACTTTAGATATAAAAACTATAATGTGTGAGACAGGGTAAATTGTAAATTTGATTATAAGGAGAAAAGATTAGTTTGATGATAAATAATGTGATGACAACTAGAAAAGATCTCAAAGATATATCACTAAAAACTACTCACATTAAATTTGTAGAGAAAAAAGGCAAATAAAAAACAACAAAGTGTCACTAAGTTATGGGACAATTTCAAGCAGTTTGATGTACATGCAGTTAGAGTGCCTGGATGGTCAGGAGGGGAGTGGTCAGAAAATGATTTAAAGATGTAATGGCAAAAAAAAAAATTCCAAATTTCACAAAACTATATACCCACATATCCATGAAGCTAAATAATCACAAAGCAGAAGCTGTGTGAACAAAAGAGAATATCTTAAAATCAATCAGAGGGCAGGGAAGAAATTTCCTTACTTCTCTTGTGGGCATTTAGTACTATAAATTTCCCTCTAGACACTGCTTTAAATGTGTTCCAGAGATTCTGGTACATTATGTCTTTGTTCTCATTGGTTTCAAAGAACATCTTTATTTCTGCCTTCATTTCATTATTTATCCAGTAGTAATTCAGAAGCAGGTTGTTCAGTTTTCATGTAGTTGTGTGGTTTTAAGTGAATTTCTTAATCCTGGGTTCTAATTTGATTGCACTGTGGTCTGAGAGATAGGTTGTTATGATTTCTGTTCTTTTGCATTTGCTGAGGAGTGATTTACTTCCAATTATGTGATCAATTTTAGAATAAGTGTGATATGATTCTGAGAAGAATGTATATTCTGTGGATTTGGGGTGGAGAGTTCTGTAAATGTCTATTAGATCCGTTTGGTCCAGATTTGAGCTCAAGTCCTGGATATCCTTATTAATTTTCTGTCTCATTGATCTAATATTGACAGTGGAGTGTTAAAGTCTCCCACTATAATTGTGTGGGAATCTAAGTCTTTTTGTAGGCCATTAAGAACTTGCTTTATGTATCTGGGATCTCTTGTATTGGGTGCATGTATATTAGGATAGTTAGCTCTTCTTGCTCCATTGATCCCTTTACCATTATGTAATGCCCTTCTTTGACTCTTTTGATCTTTGTTAGTTTAAAATTTGTTTTATCAGAGACTAGGATTGCAACCTCTGCTTCTTTTCTGCTCTCCATTTACTTGGTAAATCTTCCTCTATCCCTTTATTTTGAGTCTATGTGTGTCTTTGCATGTGAGATGGGTCTCCTGAATACAGCACACTGATGGGTATTGACTATTTATCCAATTTACCAGTCTACATCTTTTGATTGGGGCATTTAGCATATTTACATTTAAAGTTAATATTTTTATGTGTAAATGTGATCCTGCCATTTTGATGCTAGCTGGCTGTTTTGCCCATTAGTTGATGCAGTTTCTTCATTATGTCAATGGTCTTTACAATATGGTATATTTTTGCAGTGGCTGGTACTGGTTGTTCCACAAATCTATAAATGTAATCCATCACATAAACAGAAACAAAGATAGAAACCACATGATTATCTCCATAGATGAAGAGAAGGCCTTTGACAAAATTCAACAGCCCTTTATGCTAAAAACTCTCAATATACTAGGTATCAATGGAATGTATCTCAAAATAATAAAAGCTACTTATGACAAACCCACAGCCAATATCATACTGAATGGGCAAAAACTGGAAGCATTCCCTTTGAAAACTGGCACAAGTCAAGAATGCCCTTTCTCACCACACCTATTCAACATAGTATTGGAAGTTCTGGTCAGGGTAATCTGGCAAGAAAAAAACGTAAAGTGTATTCAGTTAGGAAAAGGGGAAATCAAATTGTCTCTATTTGCAGACAACGTGATTGTATATTTAGAAGACCCCATTGTCTCAGCCCAAAATCTCCTTAAACTGAAAAGCAACTTTAGCAAAGTCTTAGGATACAAAATCAATGTGCAGAAATCACAAGCATTCCTATACACCAATAACAGACAGAGAGACAAATCATGAGCAAACTTCCATTCACAATTGCTACAAAGAGAATAAAATGCCTAGGAATACAATTAACAAGGGATGTGAAAGACCTCTTGAAGGAGAACTACAAACCACTGCTCAAGGAAATAAGAAAGGACACAAACAGATGGAAAAACATTCCATGCTCATGGTGAGGAATAATCAGTATCATGAAAATGGCCATACTGCCCAAAGTAATTTATAGATTCAACACTATCCCCATCAAGCTACCATTGACCTTTCTCACAGAACTGGGAAAAAAGCCACCTTAAACTTCATATGTAACCAAAAGAGAGCCCACATAGCCAAGACAATCCTAAGCAAAAAACAAAGCTGGAGACATCAGGCTACCTGACTTCAAACTATACTACAAGGCTACAGTAATCAAAACAGCATGGTACTGGTACCAAAACAGATATCGACCAATGGAACAGAATAGAGGCCTAAGAATAACGCCACACATCTACAACCATCTAATCTTTGACAAACCTGTCAAAAACAAGCGATGGGGAAAGGATCCCCTATTTCATAAATGATGTTGGAAAAACTGGCTAGCCATGTGCTGAAAGAGAAACTAGACCCCTTCCTGACAATTTATACAAAAATTAACTCCAGATGGATTAAAGGTTTAAACATAAGACCTAACACCATAAAAACCCTAGAAGAAAACCTAGGCTATACCATTCAGGACATAGGCATAGACAAGGACTTCATGACTAAAACACAAAAAGCAATGGCAACAAAAGGCAAAATAGACAAAGGGGATCTAATTAAACTTAAGAGCTTCTGCACAGCAAAAGAAACTATCATTAGAGTGAACGGGCAACCAACTGAATGGGAAAAAATTTTGCAATCTACCCATCTGACAAAGGGTTAAAAAACAGAATCTACAAAGAACTTAAACAAATTTACAAGAAAAAAACAACCCTATCAAAATGTGGACAAAGGATATGAACAGACACTTTTCAAAAGAAGACATTTATGCAGCCAACAAATACATGAGAAAAAGCTCATCATCACTGGTCATTAGAGAAATGTAAATCAAGACCACATTGAGATACCATCTCATGCCAATTAGAATTGTGATCATTAAAAAATCTGAAGACACCCACCTATGAGTTGGGGGGAAATAGAGGAGGGACAGTGGGAGGTAGGGAGTTGGGAAGAGAGAGCATGGGGAGAAATGCCAGATATATGTGAAGGGGAGGAAGGCAACAAATCACACTGCCACGTGTGTACCTATGCAACAGTATTGCATGTTCTTCACATGTACCCCCAAACCTAAAATGCAATAAAAAATAAAATTAAAAAAAAATTTTTGAAGATAACAGATGCTGGAGAGGACATGGAGAAATAGGAACACTTTTAAACTGTTGGTGGAAGTGTAAATTAGTTCAACCAATGTGGAAGACAGTGCGGTGATTTGTCAAGGATCTAGAAATAGAAATACCATTTGACCCAGCAATCCCATTACTGAGTGTATACCCAAAGGATTATAAATCATTCTATTATAAAAAGACATGCACATGTATGTTCATGGTGGCACTGTTTACAATGGCAAATACTTGGAACCAACCCAAATGCCCATCAAAGATAGACTGGATAAGGAATACTATGCAGCCATATAAAAGGATAAGTTCATGTCCTTGCAGGGACATGGATGAAGCTGGAGACCATCATTTTCAGCAGACTGACACAGAAACAGAAAATCAAGCACCACATGTTCTCACTCATAAGTGGGTGTTTAACAATGAGAACACACGGGTACAGGGAGGGGAACATCACACACTGGGGCCTGTCAGGGGTTAGGGTGGTTAGGGGAGGGATAGCAGAGTGTTGGGGGATTGGGGAGGGATATACCTAATGTAAATGAGGGGGGGATGGATGCAGTAAACCACCAAGACGTGTATACCTGTGTAACAAACCTGCAGGTTCTGCAACTGTACCCCAAAGCTTTAATTAGAAAATCATAAAATTGAAGTTAAGAGGAGAAAGACAAAAACAAAGACAAAAGCTAAAACAAACCAAAATCAGAAGTAATGCAAGAAAAATAGATAAATTATTCTTTATCAAAATTAAAACTTTTATAAAAAATAAGATGGTATAACCAATCAATAAAGAAGAAAAGGAATGAAATAGCATATAGGTAAGCAGAAAACAGATAGCAAGATAGTAGACTTACATTCAGCCATACTAAAGATTATAGTACTGTGAAAACATCAATTAAAAGGCAGGGATTTTCAGACTATTTTAAAAGCCAAGATCAGCATATTGTTACCAGGAGGGGCACAGGAAATCTTTAGTTATTGTCTAAGTTGGGAGAATCACTTTTGCCAAGAGACAATTAGTAATGTAAACATGCCTATTAAAGAGATAAGAGTAGCTACAAGAGAGAAGTGTACCCCAACTCTGGGCTCATCCAAGTGAAAAATCGCAGTAGCAGTGCTTATTTAGACGTGGTCTACTTTGAAAGATGAGAACACAGGAGGCTGCTAGAGAGAATGAGCCAGCACCAGGTAGTGCTGGAGGAGTCAATGAGAATCTTACATGATTATTCAAGAGATGTGAGAAGGTGCCATTTGCAATCATGTCTTAGGTGTGGGCATGTATGCTCCATGGTTATACACACTGATACACACGTCTCAAGCATTTAAAATTTCCACTCAAGGATATGTTTATTTTTACTATTATAATGAGCAAAAGGCTACTCCAGGGTGAATTATTAGAGAAGTGTGCATGTTTATCAGTAGCGAAAGTCCTTAGCATGGTTATCTTTTGCTAGGTCCTGATAAGTCTTCTTTAGGGCCAGAGGAGCCCAATCACAAGGCTAGGAGTCAGCATAGCCATTGTCTCAAGGCAGCAGTGAGGACCTGTGGGCAGCATCTCCAGGGCTTCCTTTCCAGGGCCTCCCTTGCCTGCTCATTTCTGGCTATCTGCCTACACTAACAATATGATGTCCATAAAAAAACAACAACAAGTCTACTTTATTTAAAGACATAGCTGAAATGGAAAAGATGGAAAATAGAAAAAGATGCAAACACTAAATGTAAGAAAAGAGAATTGCTTATATTAATATTAAAGAGGTAAACTTTAGGGAAAAAAAATCAATGAAGATAAATAGGAAGTTTGTAATGATAGATGAGTTGCCTCATCAAGAAAAGTTTAAAAAGCTAGACGTTCAGGCACACAATAACAGAGTTACAAAAATCATGTCACACAACTGGCTAGAACTGAGAAGAGAAATAACAAGCCTAAAATTAGAGCTGGTGTCAACAATGCTCTCTTAGTGACTATATAATACAATCAATAAATATATATGACTTGAAAAACACTATTAACCAATTTGACCTAGTTTAAACCTCTAGACCATTCCATCACCAACAGCAGAATAAATTTTACTGTCAAATGAAACTAGAGTAATAAAGATAGGCCATTGTAGGTTGGGTGTGGTTGCTCATGCCTGTAACCTAAGCACTCTGGGAGGCTAAGGCAGGTGGATCATTGAGCTCAGGAGTTTGGGACCAGCCTAGGAAATGGCAAAACCCAATATCTACAAAAAAATACAAAAATTAGCTGGGTATGGTGGCACATGGCTGTGGTCCCAGCTACTTAGGAGGCTGAGGTGAGAGGATGGCTTGATCCCAGGAGGCAGAGGTTGCAGTGAGCCGAGATTGTGCCACTGCACTTTAGCCTGAGTGACAGAGACCTTTTTTTCAGAAAAGAAAAAAAAATTAGGGCATTGATGAGACAGAAAAAATGTCTCAAAAAATTCAAAATAATTACAAATATATGTAGTCTATTTTAGGGTCTATAAATAAACTAGATATCAATAACAAAATGACATCTATAAAATTCCCAATTTGAAAAATTAAAGCATTTTTTAAAACTCAGCAATAGGACACTTATATTTGCTCATTTAATTGTATGTAAATTTTGGTTCAAAATTTTAAAAATGTAAATAAATGCTCACTTCTATATAATAATTTGAATGTTAAACTATTGAGAGGAGTGTCAATGTCTGCAATTTACCTTGAAATATATAAAAAATAAGGTTAATGGAAGGATGGGGGAGAAATAGAGGAATAGATACATGATTTTAAAAATATATATTAATAGTACAATCTAGGTGATAGAATACAAGTACTTAATCTTAAATTATTTAAACCTTGTTTTATGTTTGATTTTTAAAACAATTACGGGAAGATAAAACTGACAACACAAAGTTTTTAGACAAAATGGAGCAACTGGCACTCATAATATTAATATAACGGTAGTGGAAATGTAAGATGGTTCTCTAACACTTTGGGAAAGTGTCTTACAATTTCCTATACAGTTAGTAAACACACCATACACAGCAATTTTATTCATTTTATAAATTTACCCAAGGTAATTGAAACACGAAATGCCATAGACTAGCTGACTTAAAAGGAATGTATTTGTCACAATTCTGGAGCCTGGGAAATTCAGGGTCTGAACATAGTCAAGTTCTGGTGAGAGCTGTCTTCCTGGCTTACAGATGGCTCCCTTCTCTCTATGTCCTGGCAAGGTGGAGAGAGTGAGCAAGTTCTCTGGTGTCTCTTCTTATAAGGAAACCAATCTCATCATAAGAACCCTACCATCATAACCAGATTCATCTAACTCTAATTGCCTCCCAAAGGCCCCGTGCTGAAACACCACGACATTGGGATGTAGGCTTTAACATATGAATTTGGGAAAGAAGGGAACACAATTCGGTTGATAGAAGTCTGTATTCAAATATTTATAGCAACTGAATTAGCTTATTATTTAAAAAAAGTTTAATGGTCTCATGGTTCTGTGGGCTTTATAGGAAGTATGGTGTTGGTAACTGCTTGGCTTCTGGGGAGGCCGAGAAGGGAGAACAGGCGAAAGCAGGAACAAGCAGGATAAGTGAGGGTGGTGCCACACACTTCTAAATGACCAGATCTCACATGAACTCAGAGCCAGAGTTCACTTATCACCAAGGGGATGGCCCAAGTCATTCATGAGGGATCCACCCTCATGATCTAAACACCTCCCACCAGGCTCCATATCCAACACTAGGAATTAAATTTCAACATGAGCTTTAGAGAGGACAAATATCTAAATTATATTAACAACTATATTTATAAAACATTAAAAGTGAAAATAAATCAATGCCACCAACAAGGTGACTTGATAAACAAATTGTAATGTATGCATAACATGGATAGTATTCAACAACAAAGAAGACCAAATTATTACTATATGCAGCAACATGAGTGAATCTCAAAACCATGGTGTGCTAAAGAAGCCAGATGACAAGAATATATATACAGTCAGCCATCAGTATTTGTAGGTTCATGGAAAGATTCAACCAACTGCACATTTAAAATATTGAAAAATAAAATAACAATACAACAAAAATAATACAAATTGAAAAATACATTATAACAACTCTTTACATAGCATTTACATTGCATGTGGTATTATAAATAACCTAGAGATGATTTAAAATATATGGGAAGATGTGCATCATAAGTTGTATGCAAATCCTACATCATTTTACATAAGACACTAGAACATCTGTGTATTTGGTATGTTTAGGGTTCCTGGAACCAATTCTTACTGATACTGGGCGACCTCTAGACTGTATTAATCCATTTATGTGGAAACCTTGAGAATATATTATTACAATAGACTGCCTGGGGCCTGAGTTGGTAGAAATTGACTGGAAAAAGGCAAGAGAAACTTTGGGGTTGAAGATGATATTTTATATATCTCAATTATGGTGATGGTCACATGAGTTTACAGATTTGTTTAAATTCAGTGAATGTATATAAGTATGTGATTTATTTGATGTAAATTACAATTCAATAAAATAACTACTGCACAATAAAGAAAACACAGTTTTCTGGTGCTTTCTGATACTTTCCACCTGAAATATAACTTTGGAGGGAAAGTATTGTAGTTGCCGTAAGACTTTCATTTGGTCACAGTGTACTTCACAGTTATTCATAGAATCATGGGGTTTTATAATTGTAAACAGTTTAATGCATGGTATACTTTGTAGATACTGTGTAGCTAATGTTTCTGTATTTATAAATTCATCAAGATAATTCATCAAGATAACTGTTGTGTTTTTGCTGTTAACCCTTTTTCTCATATCTTTGTCAATAATTGAGATGTGCTTTTTTGTTCCATTGCTTCTGAAGAATTTGTGTTTTTTAGTCAAAAACATAAGAATTCAGAAGACTGCTTTAATTTGGAAGTTGATGTTTAAAAGCCTGTGATCTCTGAGAGAAGGTGCACTAAACTATCTCTTTGTGGAGAGTCTAAAGTTGAGCACTTGGAGTGAAACCCAACACTGATGTTTAACATTTAATAACATGTGCATGCACATTTGTATGCATGTATGTATGATGTGTGTGTGTGAACATGTGTATGTTCACGTGCTCATTAAAGAAGTATATTTGAAGTACAGTGTGAGTTAAGTTGGTTTTAGTTTTTGTGTTAGCTTCATATTGTCTCCAACAAAAGAACTCTTAAATAGAATGACATTGAGAATACCAAGGCTGTGTAACACTATTTCTCTAATATTCTAGAGCTTCTTATAGAAAAAGAAAGTGAGATGGCTTGTTCACAATATTTTGCTTTTCATCTAATGTATGACATTTTATATATTTACTTCTAATTATTCTGTGCTCTACCATTGCAGAGTGAAAACCACAATCAAATTCAAAGCACACACCATCATCAAATAAAAGAAAAAGAATGCACATTTATAGTTAATCCCTGATGTGAGTATATTTCTTCCAAATTTAATTAGTGCTGTTTGTTCTTACAACTTGACTACTAAAACAAAAATATTTGACAATAACAGTCTTTCTCAAATAAGTGAAAGTAATCAAAAAGCATATAATAGAGAGGAAAAGAGTCAGGCATTCTTACTTTCTAAATAAAACCTAGGTCTGCCCATAGGTAAAGTTGTTGTGGCCATAAAGGTAACTGAGCATGTTAGCCCAAGCACAACTATTTTTTGTACTCTGGCTGCTAGCTTCTTCAGAAGAAATTCAGTAAAAAAGAGTAGTTAGCCTATTCACTCAAGAGACCATGGTCTGTACAAACTGGACTAGCCTCTCCAAAAAAAGGAATTTTGAAGGCAACTTTAAATAGCCCTTTACATCTCCCCATGCTATAAATTCTTTATGGGCAAGAGAATGTTTTGTTATACTTTGCATCTGTATACCCAGCATAGTGCCTGAGATAGGGTAGGCACATGCGTATCTTTTTAATTAAACTAAGCAACATATTCACTTCAAGTATGTAAAGATCAATGCCTTATCATAAAGCATAACTCACAGACTTAGCAAAAGAAAATCAGAATCTTCCATTATTTAAGACAATACATTTTTGCACACAGTGATGGCCAGACCTGTTTTTTCCTAGAGAACAATCATAATAAGATAGTAAGTATTATAATTTTTCTGTAGTCATTCATATTTCTGGGCCTTCATCATGTGCTAAATATTGTGCTAAAGATATTTACATATTCTATGTAATTTAAGTTTGACTTGAATCCAGTCAATTGCAGAAACTCTCAATATCCCCATTTTTAAAGTGAAGAGATGGGTACTCAGAAAAGTTTAACAGCTTGTGCAAAGACAGAACACGTAACTCCTAAGACAGAATTAGAAATCAAGAAGTTAGATACTAGGGTCCATAGTCCTAAGTCCTTTACTGTCTGTCCCACTAAATTGATTTATTCTCCCTGCAGGCAATGGAAACATACTCAGCAGAAAATAGTATCTAGCATTCCTGATCTAACTTTTCCCAATGATATTCAACTTTAATTTTTGTAACTTTAATTTTAAGTTCAGGGCTACAAGTGCAGGTTTGCTACGTAGGTAAACTTGTGTCATGAGGGTTTGTTGTACAGATTATCTCATAACCCAGGTATTCAGTCTAGTACCCGTTAGATATTTTTCTTGATCTTCTCCCTCTTCCCACTCTTAACCCTCTGAAAGGCCAGTATTTCCCTCTATGTGTCCATGTGTTCTCATCACTTATACATGAGAACATGTGGTATTTGGTTTTCTGTTCCTGCATTAGATTGCTGAGGATAATGGCCTCTAGGGAAACCTACATTTATTTTAAATGCTTGAAAATCGTTTATTCATTTATTCCCTCATTCATGAGGTACCACACTTATTCTGTATGTCATGCATTGTACTGAAAGTTAGGAATACAAAGAAAACAAGTAATTACTTATTATAGCTTGGTGCAAAAGTAATCAAGGTTTCTCTTTTCATGACAAAAACTGAAATTACTTTTGCATTGACCTGATAATGTGCCTTGTTCCATAGGAGTTCACTTTCTAGTTGGAGAGGTAGTTTGGTAAACAAAACATATTACACTGCCCTGAAAAAAGGAAAACCTATAACTCAACTTCACCTCTGCTGTCAGTGAAAATATTCCTACAACTGTTACCAGAGGGGGAAGAATATTCTAAGCTGAGGGCTAGCATATGTTATATAAGATCATTAACAGTTCCGGGTGCCTGGCTATAAGGAGAAGCTACGTGTGTTTGAAGTATTGGGTGGAAGCTGCAGTGGGAAAGAATAGAAATGACGAGTCCTAATGTTGTACTGAACCGAGCATAGAAAGTCAAAACCAAGACAAAAGTGTGCCAAATTGCAGGATCTTTATTGCCGGTGGCCACAGAGGACTTGCGTCTCTCCAACCCGTGGCCCCGAATGGAGGGTGTCAAGACCTTTTGTACCCGTAAAAATCACCTTGGGAGTGAGAGTGAGGGGCAGGGGTTGGGGTTGGGGTGAGGGGCTCCAGACATTCCGAGGGCTAGTGATTTTGCAAATCACCTTCTGGGCGGGGATGAGGGTGTGGTGCTGCGGACATTCCAAGGGCCAGGAGACTTTTGACATTCTGATTATTACTTAAGCAGTTAACAAAAGTCAAGATAAGCTTTTGTTTACACATTGTCTGGGTAGGGTGGAAATTACAAGTCGCAGGGGCCAAGATGGCCTGGGTTTGGACGGCTCGCCTGTCACATTACGGGTTAGAGACAGTAGTTTAAACAGAAAGCCAAGGTATGGTTGAGGTATGCAGTTTTATGGGGCTTTTACCATGTCACACTAAGATGTAGTCAGAACTAAAGTTGTTTTTTTTTTTTTTTGGTCATTGTTGTCTGTAGCTATTTTGGTGCCAGGAATATATGGCCTCAAACACAAAATATTAATCTTTTAACTTGCTTTTTAACTGATGACATGATCAAAGCAAGCATCCTCAACTCATCATGAGTTCTCACACCATCTCTAACCACAAGAGATAACAATAAGACTAGAATATAAGGCAAGGATGTCACATTATATGGTATTGTAGTCATTTCATATTTTGACAGAGCTGCTCAGTACATACTATGGAATGTGTAATATTATTGATGACCTGTTCCACTCGAGGCCTATCTTCTAGAAGCTGAAAACTCTGTCTCTGGTGCAGCCACAGTGCAGTTCTGATCCAGTGGTAAAGTACTCTGTGTTCTGAGTAAGATCTGTAAGTCTGTTTTAAGTCCTTCAAGTCTTGCAAGTTCAGGGAGCTTACACAGTGTTCTCATTGCAATGAAGAGTGAAGCTTGCTATTATAGCATGGAGTGTGTGAGATGATTCACAGGAGCTATAACCAATGCTGTTCAGAGAACTTGTCTACTATAATGAGCATTTATGGAAAATGAAGATATTAAATACAGATTCTCCAAAGAATGTTGTCAAGTTAAATTAACTTTTATATAAATCACCTAAAGTTTGTGTCAGACTCAGATCAATTAAACACAAGGGAAAATGTGCTTGAATATCAGAATGAAATAAAGATGGAGTAAAAATATTATAAGTAGATATAATTTATGTAGTTATTAATAGAGATAAGATAAATTAGGGCAGAGATCTGAAAAGGTAGTTAGTGTAAATAGCATGGGTTTTGACATCAAATAAATCTATTTTATTTAATGGATTCACTCTTATATGAGTAACCACTGGTAATTAGTTTAACTTCACTCAGTCATAGTTAATATTTCCATAATAAAGTAAAAATGTAAATAATATAAGCAATCTTGTTTTGAGTATGGTCTGAAATAATATTTCTAAAGCACAGTGTTTGTTACATAAAAGTTCCATGACTACTAGCTGTTATTATAAAATTCATTAATCTTACATATAGGACTACATATTTCTGATATTAAAAAATAGAAGATTTTAAATATGAGATACCTGATTTCTAGGCTTAGTACAACCACTTAATGTACATGTATATGAAAATATTCAACAAACCGTAAAGTTTTTCACAACTTAATATATATGACAAAACATTGTAAAGTCATTTGCTCATTTGATCAATATTTCTTTAATACCCATCATGTGCCACTTTTTTTAAGATTCCAAGGAAAAATCAGTAAACAAGCAAATCAACTCCTGTCACACAAGGCGTAATATCTAATGGAAAGGTAAAATACGAATAATTGAAATAGAATGTTAACTAATGATAAGTTCTAGGAAAAATTTATTTGTATAAGAAGAGCAGAGATCTGAGGGATAAACAAAAGTCAATTGTGTCAAAAGCTGAAGAACCTTCTAGGACAAGCTAGTGCAAAAGTTGAGCTGAGGCTGAGGAAGAGCAATGGGTCCAGAGTGATCCCAGTGAAGTAATGAACACCACAGGCAGTAATGTGGCAGGAATGGAGAGATGCTTGCCAAAAAATATAAACTTTCAGTTACAAGATGAATATGTTCTGGGAATCTAATGCACTGCATGAGGACTGTCACTAATTGTATTGCATACTTGAAATTTGCTAAGAGGTTAGGTTTTAAGTGTTTTCACCATATATATATATACAAGTGTGTGCACACACACACATACAAACTTGTAACTATGTGAAGTAAGGGATATGTTAATTAGCTTCATTGTGGAATTATTCCACAAGTAATACTTATATCAAAACAGCACATTGTATATCTTAAATACATATAATTTTTTCTTATTAATTATACTTCAATAAAGCTGGAAAAAGCTGTCAACCATACTTTGTTTTTCTCTCCAAATCATTGCATCATGAAATTTACTCTACTTTCTTTGTGCTCGTGCCAGTAAGGAGGTAGACAAAGGATAGTGTGAAATATCAATAGGAACACATCTATGTGAAAAGAATCAGGAATGGAACACAGATTTTTTTCTCCTTCAACATCTATGTAATAATAAAGAAAACAAAAATAGCAATATTTGAATGCATAATGGCAGAAAAATGTCATGAATTGGATAGAGGCATGAATTTTCAGAACTTGAATGCGTAAAGAATTCTGTATATTATATATAGTAAATAAAAACAAGTTCACATATTTTAAGAAGGCTTCAGAATACAAAATATGGAGAGCCTACAAACAGCCAGAGAGGAAAGATAGATTATTCACACACAAAAATGCTATTAGATTGACAAATTTTACAAAAGCCAAAATAGAATCCATCCATGAAACCTTTAGGAATAGTAAATTAAAGTTGTTGAGAAGCAAAACAAAAAAGAAACAAAAAAAAATATCATCACAATTCAGAACTGAAATGCAAATATCCAATGAACATATGAAGAGGTTGTAAATTTCAGTACATTAATGAGGGAGATTGTAAATTTCAGTCAAGAAGAGTATGATGAAAGTAAAATTGAGGTACCTCTGTTAAACAAAATTATGAGAGGCCATTGTTTTGGACTGAGGTCTTGCACACAAAACTGCAGCAGAACAGACCAAACCAAAGTGGAGTTACTCATGTCAAGTGCCACATTATCTAACTGAAACCTGCAAGAACCAAGTAAATCCCCAGATCATTGTTTTTCTGAAATTTGGAGATTCAAAGCAATCACTCAGAAAAATCCCGGTCTACCTGACTCAGCATAGTAAGACATTTCCCTCTGCTTTACATCTTATATATCCACTTCTTTTTTTTTTATTATTATTCTTTTTTCTTGTTCCCACCTTCCAAAATCCAACTGTTCTATCATGCCAGGCAAAGCACTTATTCTGTTTATTACAATGAAGTGTTGCCTATTTCTAGAATAGCAAATAAAAGCCAATGAGATGTTTAAACTTAATTTGCTGTAATTTTGTCTTTTGACAATTTCTGGCAACTTATGAAGGAACTCCAAGGACACCCCAAGATCCCATGGAGAATGCAGGTGAGGCACTGCTGACTGCCTTTTTGAGGATTCCTCCCCAAAATCTGAGGGTTGTGAAATCTTCTTGAGTTTAAATTCTGCTCTCTTTGCCTTGAGCCCCCTGATATTTTTGGCTTTTGAATCCAGTGCTTATTTGTGCTGTGAGAGAGTGTGATTTTGTTGTACCAAGAGCACATGACCTTTTGGGGGTTTGCATGGTAATTGATGAGTAACTGACAGTCACTAGAACTTTAAAGGTAATGGATGGCAGTTCCGTTAAGTTGCTATTAATGCATGAGACGTGTGAATCCAGCTTTCAGAAATTTACCAAAATTTGAGTTTTCTCCTTTTCTTGTTTTTGTTTTGCGTGTTTACATAGGGGGAAATTATTGGCTAAGCTGATCAAAGGAAATCTTTGAGCCACGACATACCTTGAGTGGTGGACAAGAGGCGGGCACCTAAAAGCTGTGAGACCACTAGTCAACTAAAAATATAACTCGCATGTTAAGATAAGTTGGGTTATGAAACTGGAAAGGTGACACCAGGTTACCTACCAGTCTCAGGAAAATTTCTGTACAACAGAATAATACTGTAAAAACATTACAGGACCCAACCCTATGGTGTTTTCTCTTTAGCCTTTTATTTTGGCTCTAAGACACCCAAGATTCAATGTAAAAATAGAATTCTTAATATCTGAAGAACTGAGTACTCCAACTTCTGGCTATCCCTGCCCTTTACATGTGTGCGTATTAGGCCACAGAAGCTGCAAATACTTACAAAAATGGCAAAACATTACTAAAGATAATTTAGAATTACAATGGATATAATGTAGGACATTCCAAATGATCGAGATTGTTCATCTAAGGCATGTATTTTAAAATACAGACTCCTAAATTAGGTCCACCCAGGGTTACCTATTTTAATTGCTGTACAAAAGCTTTTAAAAAGATTTCAAAAAATTTTTGCCTCCTCGAAACCCTTCTTACAAAAGGTAAGTGAAAAGATAAAGAAATTAATTGATTAGAAAAATTGAACCTGCTAACTTTTTCAGTGAGTCACTATTCTACCCCAAAGGGAAAATGAAAGCTAGATAAAGTGTTTATAAAGGCTAGACCTTAGGCAAAAACAGGTTTCTTCTTTAACCACTTTCACACTCTAGTTCAAGGCTGTCTATGCTGAATTCAGGCATAGAAAATGTCCTGCTTATTCATCTGCTCCTCTTTAAACTCAGTAATCTTTTTAAGAAACTGAAGCTCAATTTAAAAGCAAAAATGTACAGATTATAATTAGTAAACTAGCTAACAGTCACTTAGGATAATACTCATGCAGGTCAATCAAGAAATGTGCAATGGTCCCTTGACTCAGCCTCCTTTTGGAGTGGATAAACTGGTCAGGGGTAAAGAACAGAGATATCCTTAGAGTAAATAAATTTCTTGGAAAGATGAATGGCTCTGAAAGATAGAGGAGGGTTTGTGGAAAATTTGGATGTGATGGTAAATGTTTCATGAAAATTTTCATGAGCAACTTAAGAACAAGTAAATTAGATAAATGTAAATGGGATAAAATTTTATAAATGAACCTTTCATAGTTTCAAAAATATTTTTGGCAACTTAAGCTTTAAATGTATATTATATTAAGTAAGAGATATTAAATGTCTGAGTCATTTCTAAGCAGGTTAAAACACTGAAATCTTAATTGCTAAACATATATTAAACTGTATATGTTTTGGAATCGTGTTTATACAGTGTAGATAAGTTAAATGCATTTGAGTCTGTTAATAAACATAAAAAATTGTATTATGAAACAACATATATTTCTAGAAATTATTATAATATTACCAAGGCTTTGACTGAGATGTTGTATTTGAGAACGTGAATAGGAGACCTGGCTTCAAGGGTTCCCAGCCTTAAAGTGAATAGAAAAATTGCACTTACTGGTAGAACCCCAGGATATTTCAGAAACTTCAAAAAGATAATAATTCACCCTAATATATCAGTACTACAGGCAAAGTCTGAAGTCTGCTTTGGTTTGGCTTTCTAACCTTGAGAAACTTTTAAAAGTCTAATCTGGGATTACTTATACAAAATTCCATTAAAGCCAACTTAAAAACAGCCTATGTGGTCAATCATGATTCTTTCTGTACTTACTTAAATAATCAGGCCAAGTTTGATGAGATTAAACTTGTTTTTAAAACAATTAGATTTGAGTAGAAATGAGCATGACTAGAAAAAGAAAAATTAAGTTTCAGAAGAAAATTATAGTATACCTGTTATTAGATTTTAACCCTATTCATTGCTTTTAAGTTTTTATTATCTACCTGTAGATTGGACTGGATCCTAAATTCTTCTAGGTTTCTCCAATCCAGTTTTTTTTTTTTTGTTTTACTTTTATGACTTGGAGTCACCAAGAACAAGAACTACTTTGTCCTTGAAACTTTATAAGCTGGAGCTGGATAACTCAATGCAAATTTCAAAGGACAACCCTTGTGTCTGATCTGTGAGCCACAGAAATATTCAATGTTATAACCAGAGACATTCAAACTTGCAAACAAAGGCATGAAGTTGATGATGTTATGTTGTGGGCAGCTTCTCCCAAGACATTGGAACAAGACTTCTCAACATATTGAGACTATAACTCTTCTAAATTTTTTCTTTGCTTGTGCATACCTCTTTCACTTGTCAGAATAACCCTGTGGTTAGAATTTTAAAATTCTTAGCTTCTATAAGTAACTTGACCAATGGCAAATGAAGGGACAATATGGGTTAAGAATTTTAATGGTATCTTTGTCACTCCATAATCAGCCAGAAGCAGAACATTGGTTCACTCTCCTTAACCTACAACATAGGTTAAGTTGAATATTGCCAGGAAGCATTAACCTTCTGGATAAGCATTATTTTTAAGGTAAATTTTCCCAGGGTGTGGAGTAGGTAGAAGTAAGTCAAGCATTAGAAATGTATTTCTACAATAGCCTCTATAGCAATGGCTCTACTACAATGGCTATAGTTGTACAACAGACTTTTCTAAATTATCTTTTTAGAATTGTACTAGATAAGAGAATTTCTCTCAATTACCTACTATCTGAACAAGGAAGGGTCTGTGAGGTGGCTAATGCTTCTTAATTCACATATATAAGTATGTTGGGCAATATAGAAACTCAGTTGCAAAAAATTAATAAGCTACTTGGTTAATATGGGTAGATTTCTAATCTGGTTCACTCTTTGATATTAGATTTTAGTTGATTTGTTTCCTAAGGACCCTGGCTAGTATGCATTCTCCCAACTCTGTATTATTCTCCTGACAATCATAATAGTAGTCGCTCTGGCATTCTGTATTCTCTCAAAAGTTTTAAATGTCTGCGTGCAGCCATCCACTGAACACCAAATGGTTTTTCTTTGGCTGGAACAGCAAAAATTCAAAGCGACATATAATAAGGATGCTGTGACCTATGAATGATATGTTGAGACTGAAAACCCAGAATGGTGGTAACAGAGAGTAGTGAAAACATATTAAGCTTTTGTCACACTGGCACTTAGGTGACAGCCTGACTAAAGAGGGAGAAATATTAAATAAAATTATAAGAGCCCATTATTTTGGATTGAGTTTATGTCCTAGGCCCCAGCAAATCAGACCAAACCAAAATGGAGTTATGCTACGTGCCACATAATCAACCTGAAAATTTAAAGAAACAGGTAAATAATCAAATAGATCAGTTTTTTTTTCTGAAAATAGATTCATAGCAATCGATCAGAAAGCGCTCAGTCTACCTGAGTCCAAATAATACAAATTTTCCCTCTGTTTTAACAATTATTAGTAAACTATGGTAGCCTGATATAAATGAATCCACTTTATTTATTGTTCTGTTTCCTTTTTCTCACCTTAAAAAATCCAAATATTTGATCACGTGCAGCAGAACATTTATTATATTTTTAAGTACGATATATTACCTGATTTTAGAATTGCAAATAAAAGCCAATTAGTTCTTTAAACTAAATTCGCTGTAATTTTATCTTTTGGCACTTCTTTGTAATCATCAAGACCTACAATGTGACAAGATAGACTGTCAAATCTGGCAATTCTGATGTTTTTTTTTTTTTTGAGTTGGAGTCTCGCTCTGTCATTAGGCTGGAGTGCAATGGTGCAATCTTGGCTCACTGCAACCTCGGCCTTCCGGGTGCAAGTGATTCTTCTGCCTCAGCCTCCTCAGTAGCTGTGATTACAGGTGTGTGCCACCAAGCCCAGCTAATTTTTGTATTTTCAGTAGAGATGGGGTTTCACCATTTTGACTGGAGTGGTCTCGATGTCTTGACCTCGTTATCTGCCTGCTTCAGCCTCTCAAAGTGCTGGGATTACAGGCATGTGTCACCTCGCCTGGCTGGTAATTCTAAATTTTATAGAAAATAAGGTAGCTTTGGGACTGTCATAAAGGCTCTCATTTACATGAAAAAAAAAACAGTTTCATAACAAACTATGCTATATGCTAATCTCTGTTTCTAATTGAATTAACATTTTGAATATTCTAGTTTTTGTGCAGCAATTTGAATTGAAATTGTAAATGGTTATTGAGAAATACATGTACGTTAACTTATTTACTTGAGGAATTTTCCCATTTGTTTAATTGTGTGCTTTCAGCGAATGGGGCCCATTTATTTGCTGATTCAGAAGAATAAATTTTCCTCTTTTGCTAATAAGAAAATTGGCTTAATGTGTTATAATTCTCTTTACTTTTTAAATTTGCCTGCTTTTAGATTATCATAATATCTTGCTTCTGGGTTATGCTAGGTAACTAATCCACTCTAAATTCCTTTCATTTATCTAATTATCTACATCTTCCTCTCTGTCAAAGCAAAGGTGACCCACGTGCTGCTCAATTTTGTTAATTACTTTAAAAAATAAGTAAAATAATCACTCTTTGTTGTCTTCGTTTACATTGACTAGATGCGTTTGCAACTTTGAATGCATAATTTTTTTTTATAGTTGAAGTGAACTACAGAGTCCCACTTTCTCATTCTACTTATAGGGAATTGAGTTTTATTTATAAACTCATTCATTCAACAAAAAGTTATTAAACCAGTTTGTAAATTACAATGCTGTCTATGCTAGGCATTAAGATGAATAAAATGTGGTCCAGGTTATATGTAGATGACTGGGTGTCTGGGGTATATACCAACAATGAATAATAATGCATAATGTATTCGTCAGTTTTTACACTGCTAGAAAGAACTACCTGAGACTGGGGAATTTATATTAAAAAAAATTTTAATTGACTCACAGTTCCTTATGGCTGGGGAGGCCTCAGGAAACTTATAATCATGGCAGAAGGTTAAGGGGAAGTATGGCAGCGGGATAGGGTGAGGGGGAGACTGGAACACACTTTTAAACCATCAGATCTGGTGAGAACTCACTCACTGTGGCAAGAACAGCATGGGGGGAACTGCCCCTATGATCCATCACCTTCCTCCAGGTTCCTCCTCTAATGCATGGGGATGACAATTCAAGATGAGTTTTGGGTGGGGTCACAGAGCCAAACCATATCACATAGATTGCCATAAAATTACATGGCATGAACTAGGCTGTAGCTGTACGTGCCTTTCTGTAAAGGAACAAAAATATTGCAAAGCAATTCTAATGCAGGGATTTTAGAAAGATTCATGGAGATGTATGGCATCTGTTCTAGGTGTTCAAAAACGCCTAGAAATTAGGAAGTTAGGAGAGAGCAAGGTTAAAATATGCCATCCCAAAGAAATTTTGTGTATGTTTCCTTGAACATCAAGATACATGGGATTCCAGGGAGTTTATCTGGACTAGGAAATGGGTGTGATAAAAGATGAGAATAAGGGGATACAATACAGAGACAAAAAAAGTTGAGTAGCACAGCCATAGAAGGCGTTGAATGCAATGCTGAAGATTATTATTATTTCCTATATGAGTAAATTAAAGAAGTGGAGAGGGACATTTTAGATATTACACTGTCCCAGCTGTTCCAGAAATGGTAACAGACTAAGACTTTTTATCTCTACTCTAATAGATTTCTCACTGTTTGACAAAAGAATAATCAGGTTTTTCAGAAAGGCAGACCATAATTAACATTTTCTAAGTGGGCACAGTTACTTTTTATAAATTCTGGTCTTTGAATCTTATGTATTTTAACTTTGGACACTTTCCAGCCACTAGGGCTTGAATTGAGCTGGATGCATTTTTAGGGTTTGAGGAAATAGCCTATTACTCTACCTGATTGATGGAGGAGATAAACAGAAGGCAATTTGTTCATTCCTTGGAGAGCCAGAGAGTGGCCCCCATAATGTGCAATTTAAGATGAGGGAGATGTCAGCAACAAGACCATGGATGGTGAGAGTCAACAACTTTCCCAATGGCAGGAGGGAAATTGTAAGAGTTCTTACTGCTTATTTGCTGTGGAACCAGGAAAGCCATTTCCTCGTCTGCCTTTTGTGTATATGCATCCTTTTCAAATAAGATTGAATTACACATATTAATAACTGTGTCATTTATGTTTTTCCTTTTGACTAATCCTTCTATAATAATGGATATATCATGACCTTTTAAATCTATTTGAACTATTTTTTTGAACCATTTTTTGTATCACATTGTTGGACTACCTATTTTAGAGAATATAATTGACTAACATTTATTAATAAGTGATTATATTAGGCACTTTCTAAGCTACTAAATAAATTAAATTGTTTAATTATAACAATTCACTGAAATTTTATTACTAATATAAACATTTTGCAGATTAGAACATATCCAATCAGAAAGACACAGAGAGAGACTGATTTTTCCAAGGTAACAATGACACTAGGAGTGTTCTGTGTCTTGAGTTTGTGCACTTGACCACTAAATTCTACTGATTTTTATAAGGTTAGAAACTAAAGATTTAACCTTATAAGACCTAACCTGTTACTCTTCAGAAAAACTGCTACCAACAAATTCTGTTATCTAAAAATTTCAGACATTTTAGTGTCTGAAATTTTTAGATGATAACAGAAATTGTTGGTAGCAGAGCCAGAAATAAATCTTGGTTTTTGACTCCTGAGTCAATGACTCTTTATTCAGCATGATGTTATTGTTTCCCTAGTAGATGCATACACACATACACACACAAACACACACACACACACTTATATTGAACTGGAAATATATCTTAGGCATGAAGCTGGAGAAAACAACTTATTTTTATTTAAAAGAAATAGTATTATGTGATAATTAACTGGAGTATTTTGAAAACAAGAAGACAAATGGGATATATAAAATCTGGGGGAAATGGCATTATGGCTGCAGAAAATCTAACTCTGACAAATCTGTTGATGGAATTTATGAGTGCACTCACATAAATGCACGTATATGTACATAAACATGCACCACTCATGTGTAAGCACATACGTAAATATATTTTAAAAGTTAGTTATATTCTCTCTCATTGGAATTTAGAAATATATGTGTATGTGTGTTTTTGTGTATACGTGTGTGTATGCATATACGCATACACACACACATATATTTGATACAAACACACATACATATATGAAGGTGGCAATGGGTTTTCTGAGGAAAACATTCTCCTTAGAAATGATATTTATCTATACCTAAGGAAGCACCTTGAAGCAAGTGAGAAAGAGCAGGGAGTTTTGTAATCAGAAGAACATAGACGCCAGTCCTGATTATTTAATTGTATGACCTTATGAAGCCCACCCAATCACTAAAACTAGTTTCCTTAATTTTAAAATAAAGAAATTAATCTACTTCATTGGGTTGGCTTTCACTGAAAACTATTCAAGAATATGTATACCATGGATATATGTATAAATAAAAATATATAAAAATATTATAAATATACATTTATATATATTTCCTATTCCATGGTATATATACATGCACACACATATACACACACACTTATATAGAGAGAGAATCTAATGAGGTGCTTATTAAATAAAATACCTCAGTTAATACATGTTCAATAACTCAAATTACCCCCCAGTGATGGAAAGGCACCTTTGGGAAATGATGTGCACTTCTCATTGACCTCTTACCTCTGACTCCAGGCTGTTGTTGACCTTCAATTCACTTGCTTATCCAATTTTTAGTTTTCTAGTTTTTGCTTTTTTAGTATATATATATAAATCAATGGTTATAGAATACCCTTACAACTAAAAGTATTTACATTTAGACATGATAAAAAATAAACATTTAAATAAATGGCAGGATCTTAACAATAAAATGTCAGCCTCTTTCAGTAACAGAAGAGCAATTTTTGGTCATCTCTACTTTGTATGCCCCCTAAAGATCCTGCAAGGTAATTGATTCCTCCCTCTGATGAGTGGAAGGCAACAAAACCCTGTCAAAATTGACATATGGGCAGGACATGTGGCTCATGCCTGTAATCCCAGCACTCGGGAGGCCAAGGTGAGTAGATCACTTGAGGTCAGGAGTTCGAGACCAGCCTGGCCAACATGGTGAAACCCCATCTCTACTGAAAATACAAAAATTAGCCAGGCATGGTGGCGCCTGCCTGTAGTTCCAGTTACTCAGGAGGCTGAGGCAGGAGAATCAGTTGAATCTGGGAGGCGGAGGGTGCAGTGAGCCGAGATCACACACTACAGCCTGGGCAAGAGTGAGATGCTGTCCCAAATAAAAAGAAAGAAAAAGGAAAAAAATAAATATGAGGTCTATTACAGGACTATGTGGGAGCAGAGGAGGAAAGCCTTGCCCACTTGGGAAATGAGAACATTGAGGTTCAGCAAGAACTTCTAGAGAAAATGACCACTTAGATGCTGAAGAGGATGTGGAGAAACAGGAACACTTTTACACTGTTGATGGGAGTGTAAATTAGTTCAACCATTGTGGAAGACAGTGTGGCGATTCCTCAAGGACCTAGAAATAGAAATTCCATTTAACCCAGCCATCCCATTACTGGGTATATACCCAAAGGATTATAAATCGTTCTATTATAAAGACACATGCACAGGTATGTTCATTGAGGCACTGTTTACAATAGCAAAGACATGGAACCAACCCAAATGCCCATTGATGATAGACTGGACAAGGAAAATATGGCACATATACACCATGGAATACTATGCAGCCATAAAAAATGATGAGTTCATGTCCTTTGTAGGGACATGGATGAATCTGGAAACCATCATTCTCAGCAAACTGACACAAGAACAGAACAGCAAACACCACATGTTCTCACTCATAGGTGGGTACTGAACAATGAGAACACATGGACACAGGGAGGGGAGCATCACACACTGGGGTCTGTTGTGGGGGAATAGGGCAGGGACAGTGGGGGGTAGGGAGGTTAGGGAGGGATAACATGGGGAGAAATGCCAGATATAGGTAACAGGGAGATGGAGGCAGCAAACCATATTGCCATGTATGTACCTATGCAACAATCCTGCATGTTCTGCACATGTACCCCAGAACCTAAAGTGCAATAACATATATATATATATATATAAAATAAAATTTTATAAAATTTTAATATATATAATACAAAAATAAGTTAAAAAAATAAACTGGTTTAAGGTCATTTTCTTTGTCTGTTTTTTTTTTTTTTTTTTTTGTTTTTAGAGACAGGGTCACTCTGTGTTGTTCAGGTTGACCTTGAACTCCTGGGGATCAAACAATCCTCTCTCCTCAGCCTGCTCAGTATCCCAATTAGCTGGGACTACAGGCTTATGGCTTTTAAGACATTTTTTTTTTTTAGACAGAGTTTTGCTCTTGTTGCCCAGGCTGGCGTGCAATGGCATGATCTAGGCTCACTGCAACCTCCGCCTCCCACGTTCAAGTGATTTTTCTGCCTCAGCCTCCTGAGTAGCTTGGATTGCAGGCATGCGCTACCACGCCCATCTAATTTTGTATTTTTAGTAGAGATGGGGTTTCGCCATGTTGGCCAAGCTGGTCTTGAACTCCTGACCTCAGGTGATCTACTGGCCTTGGCCTCCCAAAGTGCTGGGATTATAGGCGTGAGCCACTGCGCCTGGCCCTTGTCAGTTTAAATCAGTGTTTCCTGCCCTACAGTCAGCTGATTGTGTATGCATGCCCTCCTGTGTGTATGCAGGAGGACATTCAGTGCTCAGGGGTGCTGTGAGTACAGCTAAAATGCCAGTGTGATTTATCATGTTCCTGTGTCTGCTTGCTTCACAGATACCCATGTTTTGTTTGAGAAAGTGGAAGAAGGGCTCAGATCTCCTTCTTGCCTCTTAGATGATATTTGAACCATTCAAGAAAGGAACTATTCATGAAATTCTTTATGAGATATCAGATGAGGATCAGAAACCAAAAGTGTGCTGATTGAGCTTCCAGTTTTTGGAGACTTCACAAAATATCTAGGAGATGTAAGGATGGCTGTGTTCCTTTTCAGGCATGTCTATTGTAGTTTGGGCATTAAAAGTTAGTACGCCCATAGAAGTGGCTTACCTCTGAAATCTCAACACTTTGGGAGGCTATGGTGAGAGGATCACTTCAGCTCAGAAGTTCAAGACCAGCTCAGGAGTTCTTACCTGGGCAGCATAGTGAGACCCCATCTGTACAAAGAAATGAAAAATTAGGAGTGGTGGTTTGTGCCTGTGGTCCTATGTACTTGGGTGGCCGAAGTGGGAGAATTACTTGAATCCAGGAGGTCAAGGCTGCAGTGAGCCATAATTGCAACACTGCACTCCAGCCTGGGCAACACAGCAAGACCCTGTCTCAAATAAAAAAAAAAGTTAATGGGACTTCATATGGTAGCTACAGGCTAGTTAAACCTGGATATATACCTATGATGATTATCATGCTAAATTAAAGGGAAAATTATCAAGATAAAACAATTTTTAAAATTTATTTATAGATGGAGTTTCACTCTGTCACCCAGGCTGGAGTGCAGTGGCATGATATACCTCTTTATTCTAATTTCAGTGGTAAAAAGAAAATTACATTTAGCAAATTAAAACTTCACAGAGATATTATTTCTTAACTATGAGATTGCCAAAAGTCCAAAAGTTTGCTAACATACTCCACTGGTGAAATTATAGAGAAATAGACACTCTTACACATTGCTAATCAGAATACACAATGGCATGGTCTCTATCCAGGGCAATTTGGCAATACCTACCAAAAAACATAACATTTCCACTTGGACCCAGCCATTTTATTTCTAGGAACCAATCCCAAAGATATGCTTGCAAAAATAAGCAAAAGAGAAGTACGAGGACATTCATAACAGCACTCTTTGTAAAAGCAAACGATGGAAATAATCCAAATGTCCATCAGTAGGGTACTGGTTAAATAAACTATAGTACAGCCACATAATGGAGTACTATCCAGTTATGAAAAGAAATAAAACCTATCTCAATAGTCTTCTAATAAAGAGATTTCTCCAAATAACCTTTCTTTTGCAGATTTACCTTTGAAACTATGGAAATATTTCACAGAATTATAAAACAAAAGTCAAATTTGGAAAAAGCAATCCCCAAACAATCAAAAGCAAAATGAGACCGTGAACCCACTTCTACATTATGGTTAGTGGCATGACCACGAGAGAGGAGGAATTTTAAGTAATTTAAAAACATGGTAATTCCACTGTAAATCCATAATGGGCTATTACCTCAGACAAAAGGAACTGTAAAAGAAGAAAAAATTAAACTGATTTCACTATCTTTTATTTTTGGTAAATAATTATGTTAGTATCATTAAAACACGGGTTTTTCCATAAGAAAGGAGAAACTGATGGAAGATTTCAAAACGTTACTTTAAAAACCTTACAATTTTCCATTTGAGTTGGAAATACTAGTATGAAATCATATAAAACACATTATATGTTTTATCTCTAAAAATTATTTCCTAACTCTATCCATGAAAAGACCTAAAACAAGGAGCAATCCAGGGGTAGTGAGCAGTTTGTGGTCTCTAAATATTTCCCCATGAAAGGAACCAGGGCTCCTTGAAGAAAGGGGTTTCTCCAGATATACAGAATGGGAAATGTTTAAAATGAGCCTGGATCATCTTGTCATTACCAGAAAACAAGGCAGCTATCAAATACTTCACTAGGGCCAGTTGGGGTGGCTCATGCTTGTAATCCCAGTGCTTTAAGGATTACAGGCTGAGGAGGGCAGAGTGCTTGAGGACAGAAGTGTGAAACCAGCCTGGGCAACATAGCAAGACCCCATGTCTACGATTTTTTTTTTTTTAAATTAGTGAGCATGGCAACTCATGCCTGTAGTTCCAGCTATGTAAGAGGATCGCATGAGCCCAGGAGTTTGAGGCTGCAGTGAGCTATTGTACCACTGCACTCCAGCCTAGGCCAGAGTGAAACCCTGTCTCAAACAAAACAAAATAACCACTTAACTAGAATCATGTCAAAAGAACACAGGATCCAACTTGCAAGGGCTCACAGTGACTAAAAATGAGACAATTTGGGGATCAATAAGAATAGTATCTACAATATAGTGAATCACTTAAATATGTTTAAATCCATTAGTTCCTAATAGAAATAAAATCTTCATTGTCTCACTTTTGGGGCTATTAGATAACAAAATGATTATTTTGATAATTGGGGCTGGGTGCAGTGGCTCATATATGGAAACCCAGCACTTTGGGAGTATGAGACGGGAGGATCATTTGAGGCCAGGGGTTTGAGACCAGCCTGGGTGACATAGTGAGACCCATTGCTACAAAAACTAAAAAAAAAAAACAACTAGCTGGGTGTGGTGAGGCTAACTTGTAGTCCCAGCTATTTGAGAGGCTTGAGCCTGGGAGGTTGAGGCTTCAGTAAGCCGTGATTACACCACTGCCTTTCAGCCTGGGCAACAGAGCAAGACCTTGCAAAAGAAAGAACAGAACAGAACAGAAAATAAAAGAAGAGAAAGGAACAGAAAAAAAAAGAAAAGAAAGGAAGGAAGGGAGGGAGGAAGGGAGGGAGATATAGAGGGAGGGGAAGGAAGGAAAGGGAGGGAAGAAAGGGAGGGAGGGAGGAAGGGAAAGGAAGGAGGAAGGAAGGGAGGGAGGGAGGAAAGAAAAAATAAAAGGAAAGAAGGAAAGAAAGAAAAGTAAATTGTGGTAAATAAAAAAATTCAAGAAATTTCTCTTTATAGAAGCAATCCACATGACAAATGGATTGATCTATCATTCTATATCACCATTTCACAATCCCCACTGAAATAATGGGTCTAGGCAACGATTCTCACAAAAAGAGAGGCAAGCAGTCTTACCAAAATATTCCAACATGAATCTAATCAAGTGCTAGTCAGAGCTACTGGTCTATCAGAACAAATGCAGGGGATAGAGGAACATGTTAAGTAATACAACAGGGCTGCAGTTAGAAAAATCCAGACTGATTTCCTCCATAAGCAGTTTGGAAGGAGGAGAGAGAAACAACCCAAAGATTGTTAAAAGACTTAGGAAACACAGCAACCAATTGCAATGTATGGTCCTTACTTGTATCAGGATTTGAAAAAATTATAAAGAATTTATGAAAAAACTGGAGAAATACAAACATTAGCATAAATATGTAATTATATTAAGAAAATGTTGTTAAAATATTATTATTTTGTGTAGAATAGTGTTTATGGGATTTTGTTAACAAATTCTTACTGTTTAGAGATGCATGCTAAAATGTTTATAAATGAAATGACCTGTCTAGGATCTCCTCTAAGTAATTTGCACAGTGATTTAGATTAGAGATCAGAGGTAGTATCTAGATGAGAGAGTAATCTAGAGCTAGTGATACAGATTGAAGACTGGCCAAATTTTGAAGCTGATTATTTTGAAGCTGGGTGATATTTTGATTATTTTTAAGCTGGGTGATACACAGGTCAGAAGAATTCATTATACTGGCAGCAAGAGAAGGGAAGTTCCACAAGTGAGCCACACAATCACCTAACTCTCTGCCTGGGGATGACACAGAAAGCCAGACTCCAAGCAGAACACAGTGGCCTTGCTGAGCTGAGGAGGCAGAGATCAGAAACTAGAACCTGGATTGGCTGAAATGTTTGGAATCTGCAGGAAGGGGCATCAGAAAGGAGGGAGTTGTGCATGGGGCCCTTGGGAGTCTGGGCAGGTGCCCTCTGGGAAAAAACACATGGCATGGCTAGGTGGTACATGCATAAGGCACAGCTCTCCATGGTAGAAGCTACTGTCTACTTACCAGACGGCCACTTCTACTGGATTGAAGGAGATGCTGATGGCAGGGGGTTAGCAGTGCTGAGGCATTTTGGAATGCCCTGAGAAGAGAAATTTCATTACCTCTTGTTAACACATCTGGCACTCAGCTGAGATCCCAGATAGGTTTTAAGAATAAGGACACACCTGCCAAAGCCTAAAGTCCAGCCCCAACAATATCTCTTCTAAACTTCAGCTTAGTTGGGGAAGGAAATGTGATTTTAGTAAGAAAGACGACAAAAGGAGAATGGGTGCACTGGACCAATTTTACCTGTTTAATTTTGCTAAAGATGGATGTGGGGGACATTATGAGGATGAGGGGGAGTGTAAGGAAGGAGGAAGAGGAAATAGCATATGGGGAGGCCCAGACATGATGGAAGCTGGTTCTACAGAGCTAAGAACTGTTTCATTGGTACTAAACCCAGATTTTCTCCTATTTTTGCATCTCTGTAATTGGACATGCCTTGCAATATAAGTTATTTTACCATTTTAACTAGCAGAATTGTTTTAAATGTCATACAAAATAATGGTGCATCTTATGGTTGATATTTCAGATTTCTGAAATAAGGTAGTCCTGTTAGACTTGAGAAAAAGTGTAACTTAAGAATTTATAGGAAAAAAGGTGAGAAGGTCAAAAGGTGGGCACACCATATATCTAGTATTAAGGGGTTGAATTTTATCCCAAGTGTAATGAGAAGCCATTAAAGGATTTTAATAGTGGACTTGCTTGATCAGATTTGTATATTTTGGAAAATAAGTGATATAGTTTGGATATTTGTCCCCTCCAAATTTCATGTTGAAATTCCACTAGGTGGAGCCCAGTGAGAGGTGTTTGGGTCATAGGGGTGGACTCCTCATGAATGGCTTGGTGTCATCCCTGTAATAATGAGTGAGTTCTTGCTCTATGAGTTCCTGGAAGATCTGATTATCTCAAAGAGTCTGGCATCCCTTCCCTCTCTTTCTTTCTTTGGTGCCATGGGATGCGGGCTCCCCTTTGCTTTCCACCATGACTGGAAGCTTCCTGAAGTCCTTGCCAGAAGTAGATGCCAGCACCATGCTGCTTGTACAGCCTGCAGAACTGTGAGCCAAATAAACCTATTTTCTTTATAAATTACACAGGCTCAGGTATCCTTTTATAGCAATGCAAACAGACTACGATAATAACTCTATCTCCAATAGGGAGGATGGAATGGAAGGGAGCATGGGGAAAAGATTTAGGAGATTTTTGGAGTAATCCAGAGGGAGATGATTATCTTCTGGACTGGCATTGCAAGTATGGGATGGAGAATGTGGAATTGAGAGAAATTAGGAGGTAAAATCTTCAATTCTTGTTGATGGTCTGAATGTGTGGAAGAGGGCAAGGGAGGAGTCACAGTTGATACCCAGACTTCTGAATTGGGCAACCAGATTGGTGGTGGAGCCATTTAAGAAGATAAGGAACAGAGGAGAAGGAGTCTTGCTACAAAGGGACGATGGAGATTTCTATTGTGTTTGAGGTTCTTGGGAAACACCAAAGGGAGGATATCCAATAGACACTTGGGTACGTGGGTCTGATGCTCAGGAGGCAGGTCCAAGCTGATGCTCTAGACATGGGAATTATGAGCCTATCGTTGTAACTGAACAACTGACGTTAAGGGAGCGGATGTGGATTGCCTCGGGAGGGTGCCAAGTGTGAGGAGAGGTAAGAGCAATGACAAAAGCCGGAGGATCAAGAACACTTAAGTGATGGGCAGCAGAGGGCATCCCACAAGGAAAATAAGAAGGACTAGCCAAAGACGGAGGAGAAAAAGCAGAAGAGTGTGATGTTATGAAAGCCAAGGATAAAGGAGTGACCAGAGAGACCATAAATGGTCAATTCTGTGAAATGCTATGGAGAGGTCAGAGGGAGAGACCAGAAATGCTTGCTGCATTTAGTTGGCAACTTCTGTTTTTATTCAACACAACTGAAAGAAAAGAAAAGAAGAGAAAATCGGGAACATTTTTGTAGTATAAATAAGGAACTCTTATAATTTAATAATAAAAAGACAAGTTCTATAGAGAAATGGACAACAGACATTGAAAAGCAATTTTCAAGAACAGAAATTAAAAGTGACCAACATATATTAGAAAATAGCTTTAGACTCATCATTAATAATGAAATGCTAGTTAAAGCAATACTGTCTCAATCCCATTTACAATAGCCATACAAGAAACATTTTCTAGGAATACATCTAACTAAGCAAGTGAAAATCTTCTACAAGGATAACTACCAAACACCACTGAAAGGAATCAGAGATGACACAAACAAATGAAAAACATTCCATACTCATGGATTGAAAGAATCTACATCTTTAAAATGGCAACACTATCCAAAACAATCTACAGATGCAATGTTTCCTATCAGACAACCAATGTCATTTTTCACAGAATTAGAAAAAACGATTCTAAAACTTATATGGAACAAAAGAAAAAGTCCACATAGCCAAAGCAATCCTATAAAAAAAAAAAAAAAAAAAAGCCAGAGGCATCACACTACCAGACTTCAAACTATATTACAGGGCTACAGTGACCAAAACAGCATGGTACTGGTACAAAAACAGAAACATAGAGAACCCAGAAATAAAGCCACATACCTACAACCAACTGATCTTTGACAAAATTGACAAAAATAAGCAGTGGAGAAAGGCCTCCCTATTCAATAAATTATACTGGGATAGCTGGCTAACCACATGCAGAAGAATAAAACTGGACACCTACCTCTCACCATATACAAAAATTAACTCAAGATGGATTAAAGAATTAAATATAAGACCTCAAAGTATAAAAATCCTAGAAGAAAACCTAGGAATACCCTCTGGACATCAGCCTTGGTAAAGAATTAATGACTACATTCCCAAAAACAATTGCAACAAAAACAAAAATTGACAAGTGAGATCTAATTAAACTAAAGAACTTTTGTATGGCAAAAGAAACTATCAAAAGAGTAAACAGACAACCTACAGAATGGGAAAAAATATTCACAAAAAACTCACCTGATAAAGGTCTAATATACAAAATGTATAAGGAACTTAAACAATTCAACATCCAGAACTTAAATAACTCCATTAAAAATGGGCAAAAGACATGAACAGACACATCTCAAAAGAAGACATGCAAGTGAGTGATTGTCAGCAGTGTCCTTTGGTTCATCACTAACCATCAGATAAATGCAAATAAAAACCACAATGAGATAGCATCCCACAACAGTCAGAATGGCTATTATTAAAAAGTCAAAAAAACAACAGATATTGGTGAGGCTACAGAGGAAAAGGCATATTTATACACTGTTGGTAGAAATGTAAATTCAGCCACTGTGGAAAGCAGTTTGGAGATTTCTCAATGAATATAAAACCGAACTGCCATTCAATACAGTAATCCAATTATCCCAATTTACCCAAAGGAAAATAAATCATTCTACCAAAGACATGCATGTTCATCGCAGCACTATTCACAATAGCAACGACGTGGAATCAACCCAGGTTCTATCGACAGTGGAACGGGTAAAGGAAACATGGTACATATACACAACAGAATGCTGCACAGCCATAGAAAGGAATAAAAGAATATCCTTTGTGGCGATATGGATGGAGCGACAGGTCATTATCCTAAGCAAATTAATGCAGAAACAGAAAGTCAAATACTGCATGTTCTCACTTATAAGTGGGAACTAAATAGTGGCTGCTCATGGACAGAAAGACGGGAATAAAGGATACTAGGGACTACAGGAGGAAGGAGAGAGGGAGGGTAGCAAGGACAGAAAGGCATCCTATTGGGTACTATGCTCACTACCTGGGTCACAGGTTCGATTGCACCCCAAACCTCAGCATTACACATTAAACTGCAAGAATTTTTAACCGTGGGTGCAATAGTACAGGCCAGGTTTAGACAAGAAGTACCCTGTGCACTATACAGGGATTCAAGGGAACCAGCCCCTAGCAATATTTGTCAGTGCCTTTTACATATAGCATATCTTTGCCAGTAATTCCTTAAAAGAATAATCTGAAATATATACAGAGATGTATATGTAGGTATCTTATATAGCTACTATTGTGTATAATAGTAAAATATTGGCAAAAGCATGCAAGTCCAGCAATAGAGGGTGAGTTAAGAAAAACTGCAGTATGTCCACCAGCTCTTAGAGTTGTAGATGGATGATATGATGACATAGAAAAATGTTCAAGAGAAATTGTGAAGTTAAAATAAGGAGGGGGTGGGTTGCAAGCCAGCACGCTTGCTGCAGCTTCAATTTTTGTACACCAACAAATAACAAAAGCTCTGGGAAAGGGCACAGAAAAACACCGAGGATTTACATCACATCATGAACAGCCCTAGCCTCCAGATGGTGACGTAATAAGAGTTTTTCACTTTGCACTATTTGGTATTTTTTTCATTTTTCTTAATCAAATATGTTAATTTTGTAATAATTTTAAATATGCACATAGATTAAATGTGAATACATTAAATTACTACATAGGGTATGACCTAAGATCAGTTAAATTTCAGAAATAATGGCTTGTATTTTAGGGCACTGCCTCTGGAGCCCTTTAACTTGGCAGTTCTTGAACACCAGAACGAGTTATTTTTTTGAGATCACTCTTTGTTCACTCCAGGAAAAACCTGCTTTCTGTGTTTAAGAGACCTGCCTTCTGTGTTTAAGAGACCTGCTTTCTGTGTTTCCCTATCTATCCACCCCAGTAGGAGGGTATGAATGCAGCCTGCCCAGTCAAAAAGAAGGAAGGCCAGAACACACGTCACAGGAAGTTGCTAACAGATCCATAAAAGATTTTTTTATTGATCCTTATTCTACAGTCCTAAGGTTCTGATTCCATGTGAGCACCACCCTGGGTACTTTTATAATTTTTGTTCGATTGTTAGAGATGCAATCTTGCTCTGTCACCCAGGCTAGAGTGCAGTGGTGTGATCTCGGCTCACTGCAACCTCTGCCTTCTGGGTTCAAGCAATTCTTTTGCCTCTGCCTCCTGAGCAGCTGGGACTATAGGTACCACCACACCTGGCTAATTTTTTTTTTTGTATTTTTAGTAAAGACAGGTTTCACCAGGTTGTCCAGGCTGGTCTTGAACTCCTAACCTCATGATCTGCCCACCTCGACCTCCCAATGTGCTGGGATTACAGGTGTGAGCCACCGTGCCTGGCCACTTTTGTAACTTTTTAAATCACCTGCATTCTGTCAGGCAAATAACTAAGACCTAGGCTGAAAGCCAGGGGGTTCAGATGGCTTGTTCCACTTGCAGATGGCAGCCAGGGTCTACCTTTCGTAACCTCAGACTGCACATTTGCATGCAGACCACGGGACTCAGCCGATACACCTAGCTCTGGTCACCAGAGGCTGAGGCTGCCAAGTGGATGCATATCATAATAACTGAGTTTGGATGGAGGTTTTTAAACAAATATTTTTGAGGCAGTAAGAAATTTATAATCTTCTCCAAATGTTATAACATCTAGATGACCACCTCCTTTCATTTTACTTCACACCTCAATAACCTGGCTGGGACTGGGAAGTTTTGTTTTGTTTTTGTCATTTGGAAGACCTGCTTAAACCAGACAGATGGAAGTGGTTTTAAATTATAGACACCCCACTCATCTGAGGTTTAAGGATGACCAACTCCTGAAAGTTCCCTAAATCAGAGGGTTTTTTGTTTTTGTCTGTTTTAAAACAAGGCTCACAGGCTGGAGTGCATGGTGCCATCGTGGCTCACTGTAGCCTCTACCTCCCAGGCTCAAGCAATGCTCCCACCTCGGCCTCCTGAGTAGCTGGGACTACAGGCACTTATCACCATGCCTGGCTAATTTCATATTCTTTGCAGGGACAAAGTTTTGCCATGTTTCCCAGGCTGGTCTTGAACTCAGATCAAGCAATCCCCCTGCCCTGGCCTCCTGAAGTGTTGAGATTACAGGTGTGATTACTGTGCCCGGCCCAAATCAGAGTTCTAAAAGCCCGTGGATAGTGATAGGTAGGGTGTGGAAGCCTTTGGCTCTTTCTCCGTCACAGCCCCACTGTCCCTGGTCCAATCTTCAAGTCAGTGACATCTAACACAGCTCTGCTACGAATAATAAGGGAGAAAAACAATGTTCTCCCTCGCTCAGGCGATTACTGAGAACACACGACCTTTAGGCACTATGCTAAATATTTGATATACATGATCTCATGTAATCGCTACAACTACCCTGAGATAGATGTTGACAGTCCCATTTTACAGTTGAAGAGTTAAATGACTTGCCCAAAGTTACCCAGTTAGCAGGTTCAAAGTTAAGATTTCAACCCAGATTTTTCTTTTCCTTTCTTCCTTCCTTTTTTTTTTTTAGATAGGATTTTGCTGTTGTGCAGGCTGGAGTGCCGTGGCTTGATCATAGTTCACTGCAGCCTCAAACTCCTGGGCTCAAGGAATCCTCCTCCCTTAGTCTCCCGGGTAGCTAGCACTACAGGCATGCACCACCATACCTGGATAATGTTTTATTTTTGTAGAAACAGGGCCTCACTGTTTTGCCTACGCTGGTCTTGAATTCCTGGCCTCAAGCGATCCCCCGACCTAGGCCTCCCAAAGTTCTAGGATTATAAGCACGAGGCACCAGGACCGGCCTCAAACCCAGAATTTTCTGACTCCAAAATCTGTTGGGCGTCTTTTTTAGCACTACTTAACTATCATCATTCTTTTTTTTAGATGGAGGCTCGCTCTGTTGCCCAGGCTGGAGTACAGTGATGTGATCTGGGCTCACTGCAACCTCCACCTTCCAGGTTCAAGCAATTCTCCTGCCTCAGCCTCCCAAGTAGCTCTGGGATTACAGGTGCATGCAACCATGCCCAGTTAATTTTTGTATTTTTTTTTTTTTTTTTTTTTTTTTAGTAGAGACAGGGTTTCACCGTGTTGGCCAGGCTGGTCTCGAACTGCTGACCTCAGGTGATCCTCCTGCCTCGGCCTCCCAAAGTGCTGGGATTACAGGTGTGAGCCACTGCACCCAGCCAACTATCCTAATTCTTTAGCACAACTTTTACAGTTTTTCCCTGTGGAAGCCACTTCTGTGGCTTCATCAGACAGCCTGATGAAGTTGGCAGCCACGCCCATCCTGTAACCAGTCCTTTTGCGGGACGCCTGGGTAGAGAGCAGCTGCTGATAGAGCCTGGTGTCAGCACACTCTGCAGGAGCGTGGTGTCAGTCCTTGTGCTGACCCTAGGATGCTGGTCCCAGCTCCCAGAGCTCCGCTCATCGTTCTGATGGCCCCCACCCAGTTATGTGTCATGGATCAAACATCCCGGCTCGATACTGCTTCAGTTCCAGCCATACATACTCAATGGAGTGAAACTGCTGCCCCAGAAAAAAATGACAGAGCCAACCATGCTGAGGCAAGCAGCCTGCCTTTCTCAGTGCCAGATTTGCCTATGTCACTGTGATCAGCTGTTTTTCTCCTGAGCTGCATGCTATCGCTGTGCTGGCCCAGGGACACAGGATCTCTAGGTCACTTGAAAGATAAAACCCTCATCCAGGAAGCAGCAAGAGGGAGTTTGGGACATCAAAACCGGCAAGCTCACAGGAGACCGCGCACAGCTGCTCCGCCCCAGCTACTGTGGACCTGGAGCGACATGTTTTACAGGGGTGCCAGGTCTTTCCTGGCTGCAGCAGAAATGGGTTCTCACCTCTGACACCAGCAACTGGGAAGGGCTCTGTTACTCCCATTCCATCAGCCAAGCCATTGCCTGTGCACTTCCCAGGAAAACAAAGTGTGTCTGTGCATAGCTTCACTCGAAGCCTCAGAAAGACTCTCATCGCTCAGAGTGAAGTGTGGTTTTTAAGAACAGGATATGACTTAAAATGTATAAACACACACACACACACAAACACATACACATACACACACATACACACACACACACACACACACACACACACGAAACTAGAGAAATAAGCCAAGCATATGAATTTCTCTTCTTTGCTCTCTAGCCATGTTGGACTCTTTTAGATCCATAAATGCATTTTGTTCCTTCTTGCTTTTAAGCATGCAGGGGCCCTGCACCAAGTCCCTTCCCTCTTACCCGGCTAAATCCTATCACCCTTCAGGCCTCGCCTTGACGCTACTTCCTTGGGAAAAACCCATGAGCTCCTAAACCAGGTCAGATTTTCCTGTTATACACCCTGGGCTCTCAAATCATGCAGTACACTTGCAATTCATGAAGGAAGTAATTACTTGTTTAACAGCATTCTTCCCCGCTAGATGATGAGCTGCAAGTGTCCCGACACGGTTTTCCAGCTTCTCCTTAGTGATGCTCGCCCCTATCCCCCCGGCTCCTGCCACCACCTGTGCTGGAATCAGTGCAGGTTTGAACAGCATGTCTCAGGGGTGACTTTAACAGCCAGGGTCTGACATGGCTCTGCCTCAGAGCGACTGGGCTCTGGAGTCTCTGAAAGCAGGGCTGGTCCTCTCCGTGGAGGTGATGAACTCAGTGGAGGCCACCCAAGTCTGTCTTAGTCACTGCCACTCTCCCAGGGCATGCATAGTACCAGGTTCATGGCAGACGCTCACTAAATGCTCACTGGATGATTGAATGCATGTTAGATGCATGGCAGCCTTGGTGCACAAAATATTTCTGACAGTCATAATTAGGATGAGCTTATGTCCCATGCCTGGGAGAGTCCTGATCCATGTCAGCTGTCCTCTCTCTCTCAAGAATGTCCTAGTTTAGATGACAAGTGATTTGGATGCGCTAGAAGCATCTGCCAATTCAAATTCTTCTTCCTATTAAATGAAAACATCTTAATGAAGAAATTAAAACTATTTCAAGGTGTCCACATTTTTGAACCAATTTTTACACTGTCCAGCCAGCAGGTGTTTTAGCCCTGTGCTCTGAGCTAGAAACAAAAATAGAAGTTTTTTTTTCCCTCTGGTCTGCAGAAAGTTGTTTGTCACCAGCCTGCCATTGCCCCATGCATTTTATAAAGGTCAGCACTGACTCAACTTTTCTTTTTGCAGAGGAAGGAGAGAGCGCGTCACAATTCCATTTTCTTCCCAATGTCTTAAGCCTTAAGTCCTGAGTGGAAACAGTGACCACCACAGACAGCAGCGATGAAGACACGTCACTTGGGGGTCTAAATTCCTTCCTCACTTTGCTCCTAGATTCAACAAAAATTTGCATATAACTCACTTTTTGTCCTATTACAAAAGTAATAAATGTCCAACTTGAAAAATGTAGAAAATACCGACACTCAAAGAGAAGAAAATCTACATCACCGTAATTCCAACCTCTAAAAATAGCCACCGCGAGTCTTTTGAGATAATCTCCCCCCAGGTAAATACACGTTTTATCATATAAAAATGAAATACTTAGAGGAGTTGAAAAAAAATTAGTACAGAGTAATCTAACAAACACATCTGTGCTATTCACCAGCAGAATGAATGAATGTGGGCATCTATAATAATACGTGGATGTGGATGTGTTTATCTGTGTGTGTATGAAATGAAACCCTGCAGGGAAAGTTGCAGGGAAAGCTGGCATCTCTTTGGTTCCTCTCTCTGACTTTCCAGTCTCCTTCCTATTTTCTTCTCTATAATCTGTTTTTTTTTTTTTTTTTTTTTTTTTTTTTTTTTTTTTTTTTAAATATATATTTCTATAGCAAACTGTTTGTTGGATTTGCAATAAATAACAAAAAATAAAAAAAAAAAACAAAGTTTGAATTCATTGCTATA